>JACCKW010001055.1:0-13021 GCA_013623355.1 Fusarium bactridioides | reverse complement strand
TAAAAAAGTAATATTAAAAATATTATTTTTATAAGCCTTATTTACTTTATATATAATACTTATTTATATTTTTATAAAAATTAAAAATATAAAAAGTTAATTTTTTAAAAAGTAAGAAATTTATTACTAAATAATAAGGTAATAGTAATTAATAAAGTAATATAAAATAAAGCTTATTTATTAAAGATTTAATTATATTTAGGGCTAGGTTTTTATTAAATAAAGCTTTATTAAGCTATAAAGGTTTTAAACATAAAGAGTTGCAGGTAACGATTAGGTCGTTGGGTCCCTTGACCCGCTCGCCGTTGAAGCGATCCATTACAGTGGTCATAATCTTGGTTTCGAGGTCGAGAGCAAGGATGCCATGTTTGAAGTCGGCGATAAGGAGTTGGCGTCGCTGTTTATGCCATGCTAGGCCATTGGGCTCGCCGTCGTACTGTATCACAAGGTTCTATTCATTTGTATCTATATTGACGGCAAAGATCCGGCCGCAAGGGATGTCGGCAAGATAAAGCGTGTCGTCTATGACGACTGGACCTTCAAGGAAGCTGTCGAGTGGTCGTCCACGTTTCTGGTTCCTCGAGTGCTCTGATACGCCAACAGTGCGAAATTTGAATGGAAGCGTGGTTATGAGCTTTGGCTCTAGTACGGGAGGGGGCGCGAACCAATTCATCTCGCAGGATAGCTGAGCAATGCCCAGGTGATGCTGACTTTTCGAACTGGTAAAGGCATGGTTACATAGTCTAGGTCATTGGGCCAAGAAAAGACCGGGAGCGGAACTTTGCCGTACATACGCACCCGCTAGATTTGAAGAACGGGCAAATGCCGTACGGGGTGGTGCATGGAAATTGAGCACGCAGACTCTCCGCCCAGGGCTGGGGCGGTGTTTGCTCCGCTTCCCCACGATTTCGGGGCCCCGCGGGGAAACAATCTACATACCAGGCTACTGGCGAGTCTATTCTGATTGCCCCTTTGTTTGCTCGTTGTATCCAGCGGATTCCACCCGCCATTGCGTGTAACATGGGCAGAAGACTGTCCGCTCATTACAATGCTATATAAGCGATGCTATATCTGACTCCATTTCACTACTGTACAAATGCTCTCTATCTTATTCTCCATTCAATCAAGGATATCCGCATATCATGTCAGGCCTCAAGAATCAGCAACCATGCCTTCACCTCGAGAACAACACTGAGCCACCAAAGGAAAAACACCGAGAGCCCAGTATCCTTCGACCAAGCGGATGAGAAACGGCTTGTCCGAAAGCTCGACAGGACCATACTCCCTTGGATCATGCTCCTTTACCTTCCACGTGGCTGGGTATCTGTGCCGTGGGCTGGGGCGCTGTCAGTACTTTACAGGCTGCATGTGTCAATCCCAGAGGACTCATCGCTGTGCGTTTCTTCCTCGGGGTTTTTGAGGCATCATTCGCCCCTGGATGTACCTTGTACCTCAGCTTCTGGTACCTCAAGTCTGCACTATCTCTGCGCATCGCGGCCTACGCCGGTATGAGCGCCCTAAGCGGTGTCATCTCAGGCCTAGTTGCTTACGGTATGGGCCTTGCCAACGGCATGGCTGTTACTCCTTGGCAGGGCTTGTTCCTTGTCGAGGGCCTTCCGACAATTGCTGTGGGGGTTGCTACTTTCTGGATGCTACCTGGCCGACCAGAGTCTGGGAAGTCGTTTTGGTTCACGGACGAGGAGCATCAAATTATCTTGGATCGACGTAGCAGGTTCACCAAGAACGCAGACGAAGGCATCAGCAAAGATCAAGTCAAAGCGTAGGTCTTTCTCTATTTATTTGTTCGACTAGCTATCTAATAACTGACGAAGAATCCGACAGAGCTTTTCTTGATTACCGTCTTTACCTTTTCTGCGTCATGTATTCCGGTCTGTCCTTATCCATTGCCGTCGCTGCCATGTTCCTGCCTACAATCGTAAAGGATTTGGGTTACCACTCTGTGCGGGCGAATCTAATGACAGCTCCCATTTACGCCGTCGCCTATGTCACTTTACTTATCACGGCCGCCTTATCTGACAGGTTTCGGGTCAGAGGTATTCCAATTTCTATTGGAGGGTTGATCGCTGGGACTGGATACATCTGTCTCGGTCTTTTGAAAGACGACTTGTCGCGATATATAACATGTTTTCTCGCTGTCACGGTATGTTCTCCATATACCGGTCGTAATCTCATAAAACCCGCCCACTGACCCCTCTCGTCAAAGGGAACATATATGGCCTTCCCTATCGTCCTTAATTGGATCACTTCGACTTTTGCTGGAGACACAAAAGCAAGCGTCGGCCTCGGTATTGTCATTACTGTCACTCACGCCGTGGGCGTTGCCGCGTCCAACATCTATCCCAAGACCGACGCACCGTACTATCTCATGGGCAACGCAGTATCAAGCTCCCTCGTATTTCTCACAGCCTTGAGCGCTGTTGGTATGAGTGTTATGCTTCACAGGGAGAACCGCTAACGTGATAGGCGTTTCGGTATACCTGAAGCAGGCGTGCCTATTGACATAGGAGGCAATGCTGATAGAGCCCAAGATTATCGTTATGAAATTTAAAATACATATATTACTGGGAAAATAATCTATAAACAGCTAAGTTAATAAATTAGTATTAACTACCGTAGGATATTATGGATAATATTATTAATAATACTTAAATAAAATTAAATAAGAAAATTAGCTAAATTAATTTATTTATAAGATAATTACTATTGGATGTTTAATAATACTTCTATATTAGTCTTGGACTAATATCTTCATACATCAGGTCTATTGCAACTTCTGGGACACGCTTTCTGGTTTGCGATCCAGACTTCTTTCTCATTGGGGGCATCTATAACCTTGGGCTCTCACTGTGAATGGTATACGTTGTATGTCATCACCTGGAGGGTCTACGAACTGCGAGCGATAGAAATGAGACCAATGGGCTCTGAGAGGCTCGAGACGGTTGCTTCCCTAATTCAAATCGCTATGCCCCCAATCACACTGATCGATATATCGGAGCTAGAGGTAAAAGATAATTAGCACAGTATTCAGTGCCAGACTTAAAGGAGGTAAAAATCAACGTTAACTTAGTAAAGTTAAATTCTAAAGAGAATAGACTTCGCCGTTACGTTGCGAATGAAGAAGGTCGTGCCAGCTCATGCAATCACATAATCTGGGGAAATACACCCACGAATGAAAAGAATCACCGGCGTGCCTTATTGCCGAACGCTTTGGGGGGAAGTTACACTAGCTAGTGTAATTGAGGAATCGAATCGCATTTCCCACTTTACGATGTCACGCACCGTGCAGCAGTTTTACTTATTTAAAGGCCGTTTGAGAAACAGCTGGAATACGTTGAATGTGCCGGGCATCCGAGATGGTTCAGATTCCAGACTCGATGGTGAAACATGACAGCCTGACAGATTGCTCTGGAAAAATGCAGTCCACCAATTGACTAAACCTTTTGTGGCGTTAATGTTAGTGTTTCAATCTTAACCCCGGTAGATTGAGGGCGATGTGGAGCACTCTGGTAGAGTCGTACTAATCGCACGAACAGATTTCTCTATTTACACAAACAGTCTAAGCCTAATCTAGATAATTAAGCAAAGTTAGTACTTAAAGAAATTTACTAAAGTCTTAGTTTTAGCCCTAATTCTAGCTAAAATTATATAAAAAGAAGTAAAAAATCTATTTATTAGTTATTAATTAAATCTTAAAAACTAACCCTAGCCTTATATCTTATTTATAGCTATTTTTAGCAGGGGTAAAGTAAAAGGTTACTTATATATACAGTCTCTATACAGTGTAACGCGGCCATTGTCACGGCTGAACGGCATCTATATGCGGGTACCTCATAATTCAAGCTTCGAATGCGCGTTTCAGATATAGCTAGGGAGTGCACTTGGTATATAAGATAGCCGCATGCTCTTGGCATCATCGACTATCTTATTCTTGGCATCAGCATTCCATTCAGCAGTATACTTCACTTCGTATTTACACTTTCTCTCAAAACTTCCATTCTTTAAAACATTGCATTCATTACCATGTTCTCTTCAACTGTCCTCCTCAGCGGCCTGGTCGCCTCTGTACTTGCAGCCCCAACTTTTCAGCCTCGTGCCAACTGCACTTTCACCGATGCCGCTACTGCCATCAAGAACAGGCCTGGCTGCTCTACCATCACCCTCAACAACATTGCCGTTCCTGCCAAGACCACTCTCGACTTGACCAAGCTCAACGATGGCACTCACGTCATCTTCCAGGGCAAGACCACGTTCGGCTATGCTGAATGGGAGGGTCCTCTCATCTCTTTCACTGGTAACAACCTGCTCATCGAGGGAGCTTCTGGACACTCCATCGACTGCGATGGTAAGAGATGGTGGGATGGCAAGGGTAGCAACGGCGGCAAGACAAAGCCCAAGTTCTTCAGCGCCCACTCCCTCAAGAACTCCAACATCAAGAACCTGAACGTTCTCAACACCCCTGTCCAGGCTTTCAGCATCAACAGCGTCACTAACTTGGGCGTCTATGGCGTTCACATGGACAACTCTGCCGGCGACTCTCTCGGCGGACACAACACTGATGCTTTCGACGTTGGCTCGTCTACTGGCGTATACATCTCTGGAGCTGTCGTCAAGAACCAGGACGACTGTCTCGCCATCAACTCTGGCACCAACATCACCTTCACCGACGGTGACTGCAGCGGTGGCCACGGTCTCTCCATCGGATCCGTTGGTGGACGCTCTGACAACACCGTCAAGACTGTCCGCATCCTCAACTCTGCTATCTCCAACTCCGACAACGGTGTCCGCATCAAGACCGTTTCTGGCGCTACTGGTTCCGTTTCCGATGTCAAGTACGACACTATCACTCTCTCCAACATCGCCAAGTACGGTATCGTCATTGAGCAGGATTACGAGAACGGCTCTCCTACCGGAACCCCCACTTCTGGTGTCCCCATCACCGACGTCACCATCAACAAGGTCACCGGAACTGTCAAGTCCAGCGGAACTGACGTCTACATCCTCTGCGCCAGCTGCAAGGACTGGACCTGGACCAACAACAAGGTCACTGGTGGAAAGACTTCTACCAAGTGCAAGGGTATTCCCTCCGGCACTGATTTATAAGTGTTGAGTTTGAGTGGGGAGAAGTACATGGAGGTTGTGTAGAACATGACATATAGCTGGTACTATCTTCTGTTTGTTTTCTTTGTATATATAAGCTATCAGTTAGGACATAACAATGCGATTCTGGAAATATGCATTGCAGACTGATTCAGGGGGAGATCTCCTGCTTTGCGCTGGTCTACCTGGTCGTGCTGAAGAATACCCTACTTGGATACGAGATCTTTCTGCACCGAAACCATTGAAGCATGTCTGGATAGCACGTCCCATTAGTACTGCATGGCATGCAGCAGGGGGGCAAGCAAGCACGTGGTCTGTAGACTTCAGCAAGGATGATAGTGATCAGTGTTTCGTCCAAGGCTATCATATCGACAATTTTACTGACAAGTCATCTAATGGAGCTCCTAGTCCTTTCAACTTTGTTGCCATGACTCGTTGGATTCAAGAAGCCTTCAGCTTCTTCATTGGGCCTGATACATCGGTTGGTGACTTGGATACACTATATCCTCTCACTGCCGATCCTGTCCACGAAGCGGCTCTGAAGGTGATGATGGATCACAACAAACAAGACACCATGAGCCCCGATGACGAACAATTTAAGGACATGCTGCGTATAGGACTATCTCTGCCTCACGTAGCCTTCTCTCAAGATACTGAGCAAAAAACGGCGCGAGAAGAGCCGGCTGAAAGAAAAGCCACCGAGGAAGAGACCATTATGGCGAGGATCATTTCTGAATTCCAAGATGAAATGCCCGCTTTGCAGGAGCTGTTCCATCGAATCTATAATGAAAGAGGATTGGGTTTCTATAAAACTGTGAGGGGCCTTTTTGCACTGATGCCAAAGATCACCCGCCCTGGTGACTCTCTTTGGATCTTGAAGGGATGCAGATTGCCTGTTGTATTACGGCCAAGTATATCGCATAACGATTCATATGAGTTTGTTGGAGGTGGCTACGTGTATGGGGTAATGAACGGAGAGATGCTGGAAAAGCCTGACTTTGGGTGGCAAGAAGTTTCCCTCAGATGAGCCACTTCTAGTCAATCTCGATCAAATAACACCTGTAATACAATTTGCTCCTTTGATCTCTAACAGTTGGCGTATGTTTAAACTTGAACACCTATGGAGTAGTGGTAATCAATCTACTGGGTCAAAAGACAGCAGGGTGTTCCGCCTGAGAGTCCTGTTGATATGTGGTTGTACTAACTAGTATACTCGATATCAAACTTGTATTTACGTGTGAGGCGCGCGATTTGAGTATCTATTCATGCTTATTAGGCCCAGCGCGAACCTCCCACTTCGGTTCGCCTTGCATTCCCATAGTAAGCTCAAGATCTCTATGCTTTCTCCATCCCTCCGATGGATCCCCTACTGGTTGCCATTCGGCAATAGGCTTGTCCAAGTCACACTCAATCCGATCCATGCTTAATACGGCAGAGTTCAATCTGTTTGGGACTGGATTCTCAGCACTGTATACAATTTTAAAGGCACACTTCTCGGGCACAGCTCTGGCACGGTAATGTTGGCTGTAGAAGAAAGGCATTTGGGAGTTCTTGTCCACCTTATTAGCGTAGTGGGTTTTTTTATTTACGTAGTTAAAGGTGAAAAGGATTACTAGTGCAGGAACGGCCCACAGTGTCTTATCAGCACCATCCTCGTTTTGCTATAATGATATAAATGTGCTATACAAGAAGGGGTAACGACCGGTCCGATGTGGAGTTCAGAGGCAAGCTAAGATACGATAAAGCAGTTCAGTGCTCTTGCTTCCACAATAATTTAAACTTTAAACTACCTAAAAAGGCTAAAATTAAGCATCTACGCACCAAGCAGGAGCTTAGTCTCTCAATTGGCCGGTAAAGTACTAGGCTAAAAAAACACTACTGGTCTTGTTTAGTGGAGTCCATGCTCATGGATGCCTAAAGAGAAAAACACTTCAAGAGAATATAAGATCAGAAATCGCAAAATGAAGGACTCGATATTTCCTGACATCTTCAGTAGTCTTAACTCTGTCACAACAACAATGCTACCTTATCCTCAAGGCCCAGCTCTGACATCCGCTCAGGAGAAGCTCCTATGGGATAACGATGTCGTCAGGAACCTCACCGAAAAGCAGTGGAAAGCCTTTGGGCAATGGGTGGGGGCGAATGACCCAACGCCCCTGGAAGCAAAATATTGCATCACCAAAGAAAATGGCCTCGATCTCAACGTGTTTTCTCTACAGACTTTGGCTTTGCTCGTCAAGCACGCCAAATTTGCCTACTGCGGGCAGTCTTCCAAGAGCTTGGAGCAATCTTATACGGTAACTCATACTTCGTCATTGGTCAAAGTTTTTGATTGCTTATACAATGATTATACAGGAAGACAACTTAATCGTACGCAAACCAGGCTTTGGTTTACCTCTCGATCATATGCCGGATGAGAAAGACCGATTCCCCATACTGTTTCCTGATAATACTGATGATGGCTGGAATGCTGTTGTCCTTCTTATCCGGGAATGCTGTATGCTGAAATTCATAGATGAACTGTCTGATAAACCAAGATGGTGGGAGAAGATCAACGATCACGAAATTGAACCTAAATGGAAAAAGGAACCTCTGGCTATGGACTGGAAATCCTACCTCCAATATGCTGACTTTACTTCCGCTATGGCTGACGCTGTGAGTCAATCATGCTATTTTTCTGTCTTGAGATATTGACAATAGTGCCAAGTGTATCCAAGAACTACAAATCAAAGCAGATCTATATGAGAAAACGGGCCTTATTCCTGTATATGATTATTCCGTCGCCGTGCTTAAATCCGACACTATCATGACCGCTGAACTAGCAAGGTCCCTTCAAGAAGCGATCAAGGTATTGGAGGATATAGCACCCGAGAAACAGGACTGGCATTCCGGGGGTGATGGGAAAGTCCTCGATCTTGTTCACCCCTCCCTCTGGCCTTTAACGTATGGCCGGTCTAGAATCCTTTTGGACCGTGTCATTGGTTTGAAGGATGCTTTCACTGCCGAGGGACAAGCTGTCATGATTCGTACGCCTGCCGTTGATGGCTTACACGGACAAAGTTTCAGCAACTTTTCCCAGAGATTCCAGTGGCTTCCTTGCGATGTTTTACTGGATCATGCAACAGGTAGCGTCAAAATCGCGAGTTATATCAATAATCTTCATTCTCAAGAGCACGCAGGCTTTTACCCTATCATCGAAAAGTTTATCAAAAAGTCCTTGCCAGCTTGGGACATCCTTTATCGCTGGCAAGATGACTTTACCGTACAGCGGCTTCAGACGGAAGAAGCAATACTTGATTGCCAGGCTGAAGAAGATGTCAATTGTGGCTGCAAGCCGTGGGACCGTCCTCTGGACCAGAATGAGGCTCCTCGACATCCTTATGAGCCTAGTGGTGAGGAATATGAGGGAGATTCTCGTTGGTCTCTTAGTGACATCGACGAAGTGTCTGACCCATCCGAGTTTTGTGAGGAATCAAAGGACAAAGGTCTCTCTGACCAAGATGAATATGATCAGGATGGCTCTGACCAAGATGGCTCTGACCAGGATGACTCTGATCAGAGCATGGCTACTTTCAGGGATCGCAGCGGAGGAAACTAGACGAGGCGTGGTTTAAGTCAACACACCGCGTCAACGTTCCTGATGCGGACCCAAACGCTGCTGGTTATGTCAAGATCACGCCTGGTGATGTCAAAACCACTGGCTTTTTCAAGGACAAGAAACAGATCCAGGTCATCGTTAAGCTGGCCAATATCCACCTGACACCAGAAAGTCCTTCTTACGACGGTGGTTCATGGCATACTGAAGGCCAGCTTAACGAACATATCGTCAGTACAGCACTGTACTATTACGACAGGGAGAATATTACAGACTGTACTCTCAGCTTCCGTACTAATGCCGAAGATCTCTCAGACGAGATATCCTACAACCAATACGAACATGGGCCGATTTACCGAACGTTTGCAATTGAGAGAGATGGAGATCGACAGCAAGATATTGGCTCTGTGCACACCAAGGCTGGAAGAGCGGTTTTCTTCCCGAACCTCATGCAACATCGTGTCTCTCCTTTCAAACTAGTTGACCGGACGAAGCCAGGCCACAGGAAGATTCTTGCGCTGTTTTTGGTTGACCCAGCTATACCTATCATCAGCACTTCTAACGTGCCACCACAGCAGAAGAGCTGGTGGGACCAGCATCGCTTACACAATGGCGAGTCCTTGCCTGATAGCGTCAATGACAAGGCCAGCGACGCGGAATGGCCAATGGGGCAGGAAGAAGCCAAGGTTCTGAGGCTACAGTTATTGGACGAAAGAACTTCAATTCAGGAGCAAGAATATAGTGGAGGAAGTTGGAATTTCTGTGAGCATTGATTACAGTTCGAGGGGGCTAAGATGATAAAATGTCCATTTAACCTTTGGTAGGCAATTACATAATGAATTGTAGTAAAATTCGTTTTCTTGCCCCTCTTCGTAGGAGGTATGGTTGAATTCATTGACAGACGTTCTGGATGCTATAAGCAGCTCGGCGGGTCGCATGAGCGCTCGACATGGTGCTCCAATGCGACAGCGAATGAAACAGGCTCTGAGGTAACATGGCGAGAAAGCTCAGGTATCAGTCGGAGTAGCGATTAACATCACGTTGTTTGGAGTCAAGCGGGGGATTACTTCCAGAAGCCTTATTGCGGTATAGATAGTTTCTTTTGTTCTCTTTGTTTACAGACATGTGTCCCTTTTTCAAAGCTTTTGGCTTGTACTAGTCAGTTGAGTTGAGGGAATCAGTTCAGATGTCAGCAGTGACAGTTCCATGCACGCCAAGGTGAGAATATTGGACGGTGGCGGCTGAGTGGCAGGAGGGCTATCGACCGAGCACCCATGGAGGATACCCATGTTTTCAGCTAAGCCCAGGGCGCGTGATGGTTACAAGGTAAACATCCAAGCTACAGTAGATTGCACTAAAGTATAACAAAGTATAACAACAAGCTAAAAAGTGTAATACTGCAATTCCATTTTGATTAAACTCGTTGAACAGAAACATCCCTTGTCTTGAATCTCTTTCGCCAACTGCGATACGGGTTTGTACGGACCCTAGTGATAGCCGTACTTGTCGAAGGCCCGTTCCTCATCAGTTCATCAATTGCAGAGGAAGAAACGGTGTCATAAGCGCCATACGTGAGTCCCGACTTCATCAGCTTTATTGATAACTCAAGACACTCAATGCCGTTATTCTCGGACATCCATGACTCCGGCACATTACGTAAACTGATACCAACATGCGAAAGCTGGTCGGTTCCCTGGTAGATACCGAATCGGTAGATCCTATCAGCCAGAGTTACTTGAGCTTGTTGGTGCTCCTGTCGATTGCACCAGTCTGTTGACCAGAACTCAGGACATTGCAGAATATGACTTTTGCGAATGAGAGAAGCAACGTCGATGATATTCCATAGAGGCCGACATGTTCTAACAGGGCCTTGTGGTCGAAGAATCCAGTTGCTGATGCAAAATAGAAGCAAAGTAACGAATAATATGTAGAAAGTCGTCAGGTCAACTTAAACAGCGAATTCATGAGGCCCAGCCTCTTTGTAGAAAAAGAGGCGAGGTGTGATGAGAAAAACAGAGCTCCTAAATGTTGAGAGTAATGATCCAAGAATGATCTTATAATCCCCTCGATCAAAAGCCTTCAAGATGATGCTCGCGACGTTGGGGGAAATATAATCCAAAAGCATACTCTCCGCAGCTGTAGCGCCTTTTATGGTTGTTTGAGCTGAACCAAACATCCTCTTTTGTTCTTCATCTGAAAGGGATGTCGTCATATTATGAACAGGCATCATGGTACGGTTGTAGGTATCTGCCGCCCTGAACGAGATGGTGAAAAGTTCAAATAGAAGGGACGGTAGAAAACCAAAAACCACGAATCGACCCAAGGTATCCAAGAAAGCATCGCCAATCGCATAAGGTCTAAAAGGGTGAAAAACCCTGCCACTCGCCAATGCAAATATTGCCGCGACCAAGACCATGATTCCGAGAGACGTGGTCATGATCAGCCACCAATCGGCAATGGTGTCAATCCATATTCTGTCCACATCTGGTTTGAACTGTTCATCCCAGAGTGAAGAGCCTAAAACAATGGGTTGTTGGCGTTGGGCTTGTTGTAAAGAGTTGACTTCAGACCCCAGACTGTCATTTTGAGAAACAAACCTTACCCCATGAATGATAAGATTGGATTGTTCATGTTTCCAGTAGCCGAGCCGAAGAACTAGACTCCCTGGCCACTCGTTCGCGCCATGTCCGAACGTGCGACGTCGAGAGAAGTCTAATACTTCCAAGCTGTTAAAAATATTGGAACCTTGTAACAGACCAACTTGTGTGGCAAGTGGAGTTGGGTCCCATTTGAGACCTGTACTCCGTTTGCGAAAGTGGAAGAATATCCAAACCGTTATAAGAAATAGAAATAGGTATGTTCCTATACCGACAAAGCCGAAGAAAGTTGATACGCGGATACGCCAGCCTTCGGTATCTTTCTCAAGCTGAAACAGGCCTGCATTCAACTGGAGGAGGGCGAGACCACTGAGGGTTGAAAGAGACACCAAGGCCGTCAATGGGTCTCTGGTACTCAGTAATAGTAGGATATGATAGATACCGAAACCACCAAGAGGCACGTTATTTAATGACTCAATCAAACGATGTTTGAACTTCGTCAACGGAGCCTGTAATTGGCATATTTGCCATTCTAAAGTATGGAATGATACGATTGTACCATTGCACGAGACTCGTCCACAGGATATTGGTAACGACAGAGACCAATCCTGGCATATAAAGCCACAGACTCGAGTCAGACTTGAACCGGAACCACGGCGGTTGGGTTTGTCCGAGGTAGACTAAGACTGCAAGCGCACCGATACAAAGAAGGTGCCACATCATCAAACAAATCAAGTACCAATTCTTGAGAGCTCGAGGACGGTAGTCGAGTTTGGGGAGATGGGCTGTCTGGTGGGCCTCTTCTTCGGTAATGGGAAGAAATGTGTCTGAATCCATGGTTAGCTGACAAGGTGCAACGATAGACTAGGTAATGGTAACTTACCAACTAGAGCCTCTGGAACATCTTCTGGACCTTGAGACGAGTTTTCGCCTGTAGTTTCGAGGCCATCTTCAAGGTATTCGTATTGATCGGAGTGACTTATTCCAGAAGGTCTTCTACTTAATTCACGCAGCTGCAAAGGCTCCATGACTGGGTACGTAGTGAGCGCAAAAGGTGAAGGAGATTCTAATTCCAGAAGAGGTGATGGAGGACTTTTTAATGCCCAAGCCGAGCCTAGCTGGCGAAATGGCCATTTCAACCTACTTCAGCTGAACCTGTGGCCAAGCCGCCGTGGCTGGTTTGTTTCAATTCTGCATCCAATCCGGATTGACAGAACGTAGCCTGATGCTGCATGGCTTGCAGACTCTCACACCGGACCATTGCCTTGCCCACCTATTTGTCACCCACCTGAAATTGCACAAATCCGCTAAGGTGGCAGTGGTGGGTGGCTTGGCCTCTAGAGGGAGCCAGTTTACTCGCAGCCTGATTTCGTCAGCGCTCAAGTAGAGGCGTGCTTATCTCAAATCGTCTTGTGCCAGCCTTGCAAGAAAAGACTTGACGATAAAGATCAAGATTTACGGATACAAATGGCTAAACCAACCATGGATCACAAATGCGATGGCGTTATCCTAGTCATGGGAGTCACCGGGGCTGGAAAAAGCTATTTCTTGAACCAGCTCAAAAGCGAATCTGTTGCTGAAGGCCACTCCCTATATTCAGTTACACATTACCCCTCACTTCACTTCACTGTCCCGATAGTGGTGGCTAAGTAGCAGGCGCGTGGGGGCTACTACGAATACCTATAGAGAATACCCATGTTTTCAGCTAAGC
>JACCKW010001053.1:0-34881 GCA_013623355.1 Fusarium bactridioides | reverse complement strand
TAGAATTAAATCTTTTATTTTTCTATTCTATTAGTAGTCAGGGACCCGGTGCAGAGGTCACGTGCTGATAGATGCACCGGGTCCGGTGCCGGTATGAGTTCCCAGCTCTAAACCAATGGTTATGTCATCGTATTGACCCCTCATTTAGCCCACGGAAAACTAACCCCGCGCGAATTTTGACTTGGGCATCAAGCCATTTGCTTCCCAACTGTCATGCCCGGCTTGCAGCTGATTTTCCCTCCTGCAATCACGCAAACTACAAGCAAACAACAATTTGAGCTTCTCTCCCGGATATGGATAAAGAATCGAAGCTTGCAGCCTTGGTAAGTCCTCAAATTTGATTTTCTTTACGTTGCTAATACGATGTTTTCTAGATGGGCGGTTCGAAGGACCTTGCGATAAGCAAAGACGACTTCGAGAAAAGCAACAAACACACGATTAATCCCATCATGCCGGAAGGATATGAGCGAACATTTCACTTTCTAGAATGTGAATATATCCTATTCGAATACGAAGGCCAGGAAATATGGAAATTGCAAAACAAAACGATAACCATTACTGTTCCCGCAGGGGTAGGTTTTCGTGTAATGAATGGGAAGTGCCGGTCTAGTTGATGAACAACCGGTTCAGTAAGCTTGAGAAAGATAAAAACGAAAAGTGAAGGCGAAGTAGTCCTTGTTCGGGATTTGCAATGCTCTTCTTCATCACCACACAGTCTGTCCTCTCAACTATTCCATTGCTCTTTTCCCAACCTCGAAGCTGACTGACTGCAACATGTTCATTCATTTGCGGGCATACCTTCTCAAAGGCCGAAACGGATGCGCCCGAAACGTAAAACCATGGTTCACCTTCACCATCACCATCGGCGACTGAATAAGCCATCCCTTGGGAACGAACGGCCGCTACAGCGGAGGGAAACAGACATTCGAGTACTTCGTCAGCTCGCCCGATTTTTATCCAGATAACTGCATCCTCGATCATACTGATCGTGGAAACATGTACCTTCACATCAGGAAGCCTCGATGTATTGCTAGTGAATCTAGCGGCCATCGCATAGTGGTATAACCACTCCCCTACAAAGATGCGAACCGCCTCTATCTCTGGCCCCCTGAATACTTCATTCTCCGTTCCCCCGGCATTCAGGGCAGAAGTTCTTGGTTTAGGAGAGGGCGGTTTCGACAGGGGTGGCTCCAATTTCTGGAGGATCAGATTGTATTTTTCATTGTTCACCAACTCAATTTCATGAGCCAGCTTGTCAAATGTGGCCCTAATCGGATCATTAAGAAATAGCATAGGCCATTTCCATGCTTCAAGGACATCTTTCGTCATTCGTTTTCGACATGCAGCGTTCGGAGAAGTTGATAGAAAATAGGCCAGGAAATGTCCAGGTTGACTTGTAAGAACCAGTCGATAATTATAGTGTGAGATTTTGTCGTTGTACTTTTTGCGAGACTCTCTTCGGCGGACTCGACCCTCATTCCGATCAAGTCTACTGTCATCCATGTCGGCGCAAAAAAAGTCTAGTCGTTGTCGTAGGGAAGGATAGTATGTCCTTGGAATGCACTGCTCTCTGATAATTTCCTCCGTAATCGTGGCAGCCTTCTGTTTCGCCATCGTCAAGTATCGATCGTCAACGATAATACTGATGAATAAAAATGAGGTATTTAAGGGCTTTGAGAGGGAAACAAATATGTTAAGAGAAAGACAATGACCCTTCAATTGCCCCCGCTCGTCCTCAGGCTAGTGACGGTTTCAGGATAGCGTCCGATGAACGATGACTTCATTGAGTGAGAGAGCCATCCGAATGAATGATGATAACTTACTGATGGCAGCGGAGCAAGAAATGCATACGTAGATGATCTTCGAAAGGAGTTAGCGATGATTTTCTTGGCTGAATATCGGCTAACAAATTCTTGTCCCTCGTCCATGCCCATAGGGTAAGAAGTTGAGACTTGCACATCATGCAAATTATCCAAGATCTGCCCTCTACCCAGGGCAACGTTCTGGCAAATCAGTTTACAAAAGGCCACTTATGCATGAGGTATAATAATTGAAATCTTGTGGTCTTTAGCATAGAGAGTGCGCGACTTTGCGCGTTTTCTACGCGAAAGGACGCGACCTGGAGAAACTAGGGTCGGCAATGAGGGGTCAGCATCGAGCTCACCCGGTCCACATTATAGCCAAGATGCCGTGCGCCACCCTAAAGAAGCTCGCTATACCATTACGATCTATTGCCTGCGACTTTGGCACGTAGTAAAAAGTGCGATAGTTTTCACGTATCCCTTCAAGACCGATAAGGCACCTTCTACAAGCTATAAGTGGGGCTTGCTCCAATTCTGATTGGCGGCCGATCAATGCGCCACAAATACCAGCCTCAAAGGGGCACGGCAGTGAGGGTAAAAGTCACGATCTGCAATTTGCATTATCAGAGATACATATATCTTAGCGAGATACTATCAGTACAAGAAGCATCTTTGATATCACATACTTGATTGGTTAACCTGATTTTAGTGGGGTATAAGTTGCCTTATCGGTCTTAAAGGGATGGCGTTGCAATCCGCCTTCTCATATTCGGATCAAGCCTCCTGGCTGAATGCACCATGAATAGCTTGAGTCGCCTTATTTAGGCTAAGCAAGTCGCTCTAAGCTGAAAGTGACATACTTGAGTTGCCGTTGATGCGTCTGAGCGCTTGGCAGCTGAGGGTAGTGGCCAGGGTAGGAAATCTCCTAGAGAAAACAACGTTAAGAAAAGAAAGTACCATGTCCATGCCGCCAGCGAGCGCAGGAACCAGTCTGATCTCTTGGCGCATAAAGTAGCCACCAAACGGTATCAAGGGTGATTGACTGGATTCGCATTGAGCAATGGAACCAACAGGGCCTCGGCCCAGCTGGATATGGGGTGTTGAAGTCGGCACAGTATACAAAATATGCACATACAATGATACGCAATCTCTCCCCATTTATCGGTGCGCTGTTCTGTTCATCTCCCAAATGGCGTCGTGGCGTAAACAACGAGCCGTAACGGTCTTCAACAGGGTCCGAAATAGCGGGACTGGACTTTAGAACTCAATGCCGGCCGCCCCCACGTCCGGGCGTTACGTATGGCGATCTTCCCCATCTTACCGATTGGGGAGACTGTCATGCACACCATTTGGGAGCCATGGCGGCGAACGGTGTCACACGGGCGGGAAGCCTACCCGGTAGGTCCATGTCGATTCAAGCACCAGCCCCCGTCTGGCTTTGCTCAGCGAGAAATAGGATTGAGCAATTGAGGATGCATTTACTTAGTCGATTTGCATAAATGAAGCGCGAAACTGAAGCAAGGGCACCTACTGAAGGAAAAAGAAAGAAAAGCAGGCTTACTAGTGTTAAAGCAATTACTTAAGAAGACGTGCAGCCCAAGAATCGAACTTGATGTTGTCCTCGTTGATGCTGCGCTAACAGTGCCTTGACTTGCACCGCACACTCGGACTAAACATCTTGGCCGCGATCTGAACCTCTTTTGAACCTCTGAAATTACCGATACTCTGCAGTTTTGACTTATATATGTCTGCCTAATCTTTGCCACGCTGCCTGGAGCCATCAGTCTGCTTTACCTGTATCCCTTTCACGACACGGTGCCTCCACCACGACTTATTGGGCCACTTTTCCATACTCATACTCACGCACTGCACTTCCTTGGAGCAATATGTATGAGACTTTGACAGCTATATCGGCTCCATTGTTGGAAATCTTCAAAAGCTTTCCCTTAAGGAACATATCCTTCCAACTCTCCAGATTTTTCGATTGCCTTCCCCAGAAGCGACGAGCTGAGGATATTGAGGGTGTCAGCAGGAGCGAGGGGGTTTGTAACGAAGAACCAAGCCAAGTAAATCTTGATCATTTCCAAGCACCACCCGCGCCAAAGAGACCAGAGACTCCGGTAACAGAAATATCCGCCTTCCTTTGCGACCCGAAACTGCTGCCTGATGACATCAAACATCGAATGAAGGTGGACGGATCTTCTCGGCAATGTTATTTGAACCCAAATCTCCGATGGTTTGACGGTGATCAGATGGAAGTCGACGATGTAACCCAAGAGATCAAGTCTGACACCATAGGATATTCTGCAGAATTTAAGGGGATAAATGCATTCAGGGTTGTCCGTAGTTTTACTGACGGGCCTGGGGGAACTAGGGATGAAACCGAGAAACTTGGACAAGTGGTTGAAGTCTTTTATCATGGGAAAGTTCACGAAACTATTCTCGATAGTTTGCGCCGAACACAGATTCCGTTGACGGTATCGGACGCTGAATGGAAAGGAGAAATGTAATCCTGCACTGAGAAGCTCAATCAGTCCTTTGCATAGTGCCTTCAAAAATCTCTTGCCTACATGGTATCTCTTAATTCGACAGCCGTGCCTTTCACAACTCTTGAGACTTGATGCACAAGACACAGAGGAATGCCAGACGGTGATGACACATATAGCAAGCCTAGGAGAGGGCATTGTTGAGGTGAGGGCGAGCTGAGTCATAGTCACCAAGCATGGCCTTGAAGGGCCTATGGTTTAGAAGGCACCTGGAAACGAAAAAATAAACCACGGGAGAACAACAGGTTTGGTAGTCTTGGAAACATCGAACGAATCCCCAAATGTAGTTGTGGAAGAACAAACTTGACTGGGCCAAAACCAGTGACAGTCAACAATAATCTAAAATTTTGCCAGCCCAAACTTTTACCAGCCCAAAATTTGTCAACTTGGACCTCTAGCTGTTGTATATTCTTGCGAGCACTATCGCAATCTGTCTGGGCCCTTCCCAGATCTTCGGAGAGTTCCTCATCATATTCTGCCTTCACTGAGTTATTCGTTGACCCGACACATTCTTTAATCTTGTCTACCCATTTCTTCTGAGAATCGTTGCCTTGGGGACACGACCGGCTCCAGTCCTAAATTGCATCATAAAGAGTCTTAGTATCTTTGGTCTGCTCTTTTAGACCCTGTAAGGTCCTTTCGGCACCCTTAAGCTTTTGTCGATGAGAGTTTAGAATATTCTCCATATTCGTCAGTTCTGCCTCTTTCTTCTCAAGTCTCTTCTTTTTTTCTTTCAACTCGGTCTCTTCCGTTTTCAGACTCTCAAAGAATTCTCGGGACATTTCCAAGAGGCGTTGCGAAGGACTGGAGTCGGCGGGCTGACTGGTGCTGGAGGCGACGGCCTGAATCTGCTGAGGTGAGGTATGGAGATCCGGGGATGGTAATTGCAGAATGGGCTTGGTTGAAGGGACTGAAGCCAAACGACGACCAACTTCGGCAAAAAAACAGCGAGTCTCTCTGGCATTGATCTGTGACGGGATGGTTTCGCCACTAACCAGACGCTGCAAGACAGCCAGTACAAAGATTCCACAATTGATCATATCCTCTTGCTGAGGGCATTCCTACCACGTGTTAGAGAGATCTGATGAAGGAAAATATGCACATACTTCCTCATGTACGGTGATACTGACAGAGAGCCTGATTGCTGACTCCCCCAACAACCGTGTTCTAAGTGTTTCAGTCGGCATCTCGATTCCTTTAGAAGAATTGTAATGATTGAGGTGTCCATTTGATTTGTTCAGGTGACAAAGCGACCAGTGGCCGGATCCATTGAGAATGTTTAAAAGGTTGCTTGCAGAGATGGGCTTTCGGAGCTGTGGCGAACCATTCAGGGGATATCCAGGCTCGAAAGTATGCCAGCTGTCAGAGTAAGGTACAAGATATTTTATGATTAGCTGTATATCAATACTTTGAAGCTGTTGGTTTTCCTTCAAGTGAAGAATAAGTTGTTCAAGCCCTGGTATATCAGCACTTTGGAGCTGGCACTTGTCCGTTGGGCGAGATACAGTTTTGCTCGCGCACTTTGCTGAAGTGCCAGGAGTGCCCCCATCGCTATTAACATCAATGGGAGTGCATGACCTGTGGCTGAGTGAAGTTGATTCACCCACGTCACTTGAGTGAGATGGATAGTAGGGGGCAGCCGTAGAACCGCCCTCTGATTCGTCATGTGTGTTGGCTGCCATATCACACATGTTGTCACGTTCCGGCTTTCGTTTGTTCGCACTCTCTTTCTTCCTTCTTTTCCCTGTTTCGAAAGAATATGTACTATCAGGCATCTGGACCTTCTAAAAGACGCCTTGCGTTAGTTTTGGTGGCTCGTTTTCCTTTACTGCCTTGAGCAAGATTCCGCCCTCGGACCATATGCTATCCTGGTCAAGACCCGCAGCCTCACAGAGTTTTTCCAACTTTTTCATTCTTGTTTTGATCACGTTACATTTCTCATTTTTGGGCGCATACTCGGCCGGCCACAATACGTTAGCTTTCTTTGTGATGTTTGCTATTCACGGCTTTGTCTCCCAAAACCTCTCCGTCGTTTCCCGCGTCGCGGCACTCAGCCAGGGACTTCTCATCGTCAGGAGCCTCCAGCTTTCGCACATTCAGATGATACACGGATATGGTCTTCTTCGTCTCCCGCTTTCCTCTTCTGCCCTTGCATATTGAAGGATACGTTGACTGAGACAGGGCCAACCAATTGGTGTCGGACAGATGAGCATCCTCTGGAGGCAGAAATCGAGGTTTTGGGGGAAAGTGAAGCGAAAGGAACCAAGAGAGAGCCCCGATGCCGTAGTGCTGAACTGTGAGGTTTCGTATCGAGCGGAGGGGAGGGTTTCTGATTTGGACGTCAACGTTTCATTTGGCTCATTATTTGTTTTAGGTATTGATGAGTTTAGGAAAGGCTTCAACAGTAGTCCCTCAGCCAAAGCCTGATTACATAATGAGACGTACCTGTAACAGCCAACCAGTGCGTAGGGATAAGTGAGCTAAGCAGACGCCGACATGTTTGTGCACGCCCAGGATCCACGGAGGATGGGAGGCAACGGCCGTGCTTCCAAAGGTTCTTGGGGCCGGTGCTGGCGGGGCCGGAAAGCTTGAGAAATGTGCGTATTCGTGGATGTAACGGAGGACAGCCACCGCTACTCGGCAGATCCCAGCCGCATCGGAGCTTGGTATCCGGCCTCTTTACTTACCCTCTGCATGTACACCGATGGGCTCCACTACTCTGGCCAACTGCCTCTCTTGTGTTTTTTACTTTATCTCATTCTGTTAACGGCCACTTGATTTGGATCGACCGTGCGTCCACAGAACGTAGGCAAGTAACTCTCAGCCAGCCATTTGTTTGCAGAATGAACATGCTTGTTAATGTTTTTTCTTTTTCCTTCGTTGTTTCTTCACCTCCGTCAGCCTAGACGGCGATGACTGTGAGCCACCAAGGCTGATCCAGGTGGGGAGATCCATATGGCATCGAGAATCTCCAAACGTAATTGGGGTTTTGGTGGAGATTACAGGCCGTGCTTCACGGGGTACGCCACCGTAGACAGGGTTCTGTTGCCCCTACTGTGCCGCGGCGGCTGTTAAGCTTGTTTCGCCCTGAGGTACTCTTGTACAAGGTACCCAAAAGTTTTCGCCCCTCCCTTGGCCGCCGTGTTTTGTCTTGGAGCAGGGCGGCAGATTCAAGCTGAGGTTCTTCTTCCCCTCTGCACCCCGGTCTCTGCAATAACAACACCACATTCCTTATGCGTCGCAATGCCACCCATCTCGCACCGGACTCGTAAGGGCACCAAGTCAAGTTGCCTGTCATGACTCGCTGCTACGGACTTCGCGTTCTTTCTCTTGTAGATGAGCGACGCGTCGTTGGAGGCCAGGCCCTGTCTATCAGCAGTCGAACAGGAAGACCGATAACCTGCTACTCCCACCCCAGGTCAAGGTCGACCTCATCGCGAATCGGCAATGAGTCCAGTCCACGATGCACGTCCGGATAGCCCTTGCGCCACTCTACACATGATCGTCAACGAGCCACTCCACCGAACCCAACATTGCCCGACTACGCAGTCACCTACAACCCAAGACGTCTGTGGCGGAAGAGTCTCTACAACAAGAGACTGGTATCCTGGCCTTGT
This sequence comes from Fusarium bactridioides, assembly GCA_013623355.1. NCBI lineage: Eukaryota > Fungi > Ascomycota > Sordariomycetes > Hypocreales > Nectriaceae > Fusarium > Fusarium bactridioides. The sequence continues at coordinate 26,916 of JACCKW010001053.1, read as the reverse complement.
GCAAGCTCGCCGACAAATGGGTCCTCAAGTTTGACAAGGAAATCATGGCGATTGGGGATCATATGGCGCGGAGGTCGGTCAAAGTCAAGCCGGATGCCCAGTCCGATTACTACCGCTAGCTTGACGAGTGGATGAAGATGAGATGTCTGAGCAAGAAGATATGCTCTGCATTGCGAAATCGCTGTCGGAAGAAACTATATCCCTTGCCAAAGAGTACTGTAAGTACCGCCCTGAAGCTCCTCATGCACTTGCAGTCAGGCCTGAGATCTTTGGATGAGGTGGTCTAGCGATGAGGAATGGCCAAAGAACGAGCGAACTTGGGTGGCTATCTAACATTGTACAGGAACATCTTCCACTTTGCAGTGCCTTATTCATTGCCTTGCCAATGTTCACCTTCCGCCCCGGCGCTCCCTCCGCATCGAAGCCGACCTCATGCGACCGACTCATTCCAAATGGGCATCTCCCATTTCGTCGAACCTCTCCAATCTGCCGAGGTCTGCACATTCCATAACACCTTTTTCGACCACGAAGCTCCTTCCACATCAGAGACATTCCCTTCTGCGACTGGGACTCTTATCTGCTGACCGGCAGGTCAAGCAACGTGTGATGGGCGACGCGTCGCGCTGCGCTCTCCCGACCGGCAGTTCCAGAGACCAATCCCTCACGTGGCCCAAGCCCCAAACAGCATGCGAACCCTCCTACACCGAATTTGACGCGAAGCAGGGCCTTGAGGCCGCCGACAAGACCTGGCAATGCCTGTCGCCCTTTGGACTGCCACCTAACCTGCCGCCATGTAGATGAGCGAGCGAACACGATCATGCCTGCGGTCCACCGATGCGATGCTGACTGCCATCTAAACCACCGCCGCATACACAATCACAGACAGTCCCCACCCTGACCGTCGAGTCCGTTCTCTGCCGATTCAAGTGGTCAAAGCAAAACCTGTCATGGCGCCTGTTCCTGTGTCCCTGAAACTCCCCGGAGTGGACAAAAAAGCTTCAAAGGACCAGAGACAGAACGCAGAAGACAGTAAGAGAAGAGCTCGGCGTACTAGATAAGCTCAGACAACGCACTAGCGCTTGGGTAAGGTCATCATGGAGACGGCACATGGGCTTGAGGAAATGGGCAACACGATTTGTGCGATGTACGATGATTCGCAAGTGCAAATTGGCGCCGACGATGCTTGCTTACGGCTCCCGCGATAGCATAACCTGCTCTAGAACTAGTTTCCCATCCCGCGTGGCTGAAGCAGGCAGATTCGGCTGAACGGAAACAGATATGTTTGTAGTTCATGGCGGATGTGGCCTTTCGAAAAGACTCTTTGCATTTAATGAGTCAGGTAACGTATTGTACAGGTCGATTGCATCAAGAGCCTGAGTATACTATGGTCCTAATGGCAGTAGAATATTTGTTCCGCATGCTATCCAGAATGCGCCAATGGAGTCGTGAAAGGAAAGACAGGGAGTCGGCTCGAAAGCATCCTCAACGGTAGGCTGGGTGCGCGGTAAAGCGGATGTCGTGATAGTCGATTCGAAGGAAATCATGACAGAGATCATAGCTGAGGCACGGAGAATCGCCGTGACTGTTTATTATCTTCTCAGGTACGAGTGCATGAAGGTTAAGAACTACAAAGGTAGGCGGCGAAGTGGACTAGTAGAGAGCGAGTTGGAAGGTAATGATGAGCGTTGATTGTGCAACGGCTCAGCTTACTGTTCCCGCCTCTGCCAACTCAACACTACCTCAACACTTGAGACTACGATAGCGATAATGATGCTGATCTTTCAATTTGCCTTGAAATTACGCAGAAGTTCTCGTCAATCTTGAGGATCTTGCCCAGTGCATACGAATTATGCCCACATTAGGATATCAATTCACAATGCAAGCACCCCTGCTACCTGGCTTCTTAGGATTGCTCGCCACTCCTTATAAGCACAAGGCCGTTTCAACAAGGCGGCTTAACGAAAGTGCTGGTTCGTAGGTAAAAATGAAGAAACGTAATCTCCCCTTCACCAGTCGTCCATGGTAGAAACTAAGCCAGTACTACTCTTGCCCCAGTCTCCTACATAACAATCTAATATAGATTTAGGGTTCTAGCCATCCCCTTAGATTGACCACCACTGTATCAAGTGCTGGAGCGCATCTAGAAGTAGATTGATCGTCGAGGTTCCGTTGCAACCCACTGTCTTTCACAAGTGCATTAGTAAGAGGAACCCTTGGTGGGAAGACCTAGTTGGAAAAGTCTGCGACCGAGAAGAAGAACCCCTGCGCCTAACTTGATGGCTGTTGAGCATGAAAGGAAAGCCCTCACGAGATCTTATCAGATATGTCTAGTGAATCCACGCTATGAGTTATGACTTGACCACTGACTCGCTGTGATCGACTTCTGGTAGCGGCCTTCCAGTTGATGTCACGGGCGACTGAGTTATCCCTGTGACCGCGAGCGATATGGTCTCATAATTGAGCCGAACACGATGAAGGGGAAGGATAGCGATCAACACAAGTCCCGGTTCCGACCCATGCATCCGTGTGCTAAGATCGCGGCGAAATCCTTGATCGGGCTCTGTAGTCTTACTGTAAATCTTCCTTTCGCCTTCTGGAAGATCCCTAGAGCCAGGCATTATTGGAAACAGAATTGCATCGATTGAAAAAGTCTCTCGAAACACTTGATCTGTAGAGTTAAACATCATAGCGAGCTCAGGGACTCTTGCAATCCGTGACCATGAGCCATGAGCCCTGTTCATGCCCCGCCAACGAGGAAAATATTCCGCGGTGGACAGACGAGCGACTTGGGTGATCCTTGCAGGATTTAGACTTGCACGTGGTTAGAAGTCACTGGATGACGGTTGAGCCATGAACCACGAGGGTTTCAACGACCACGTTGGCTTCCTATAAAAGGAACCTCCTCCCCGACAGTATTTTCGCTTCCTGCACGGCCCAGCAACCTTTAGACCTCAAGATGGAACAGGAAGCTCTGCAGTCTGTCTCCAAAACGTGCCTTATTATTGGGAGTCTTTACAAGAAGCTAAGTGAGCATTAACTCCACTAATGTCAGTCAGGACCGATACATTGACTGTCGCCTTTAGCGTCGCCAGCCACAGGCTGTGAAGGAATTCCCAAAAACTGCAAGACATATTTCCTTCCCGACCTGCCTGAGTATTCCTTCGGGCAGAAGCTACGTGAGTATCGACACCACGAAGGTATTGATTGGCACGCTAACTATCACCCCCACGCGAAGCACCTGAACTTCCCGAGCCTCTTGAACAATTACAGAAGAGTGGAGATTGGCTGAGAATACCATTTTACCTAGTACATATGTCAATGGAAGAGCTACACCGTGAGGCGCCTTGGATTTTGGAATCTACAGAGTATGGCGACAAGCACATTGTCTATTCCGCACAAATTGAAGGCCACGCGAAAATTGGATATTTTAAGACAGAGAATAAACTCAAGGGTGACGCAAAGTGGAAATATTCTAAAGACTTGAAGGCACTTCCGCAAGGTCAAATCTACAACTAGTATATTGCATGAGACGATGGGAGTGGAAGGAAGACTTTATTGACTTGCTAGGAGATAAAGAGACAGACAAAAGTTCAATGTAGGGGGCCGAGACAGTTTCGCTGTCTTACCCCATGAGGAACATTGGCTCTGTTCCTCCTTACTGTTATTTTAAGAGTGCGAAACTTATTTGCTTGATCAAGTTTTGTACTGCTGGCTCTAGACATGCCCGCTGAGCTTGTCTGGTAAGTGGTTCCCCCACAACCTCCTGACTGCGCCTGGAAGGGTAGTGAAAGAATGTGGGTTTCGAGCGGGCCAGTATAGAACTTGAGCGCGACACGATATGTACTGTGCACTGGCTATGATGCATACGTTAGGAGATTCAAGTAACCTGTCAATGATAAGCCCGAACAGATAATCACCCCGTTCGAAACTCTTCTGTGAGACTTGCCTTTCACTTTCAAGAACCTCTGCTTCCTTATCGCGACCGACTCGCTGTTCTGACTTAGTCACTCGATACAAACACTTATATCAAGCGTACAGCATGTGCACTTCCTTTCGTTCGATGGACTGAATGGGACTCTCATACATTGTGCCACGTAGCTCGGCAGAGGAAGTTTCCACTTCTAACACAACCATGAGAAACACCGCTCGAAATTGGGTCGTGAACACTGGAGCCGATACTGACCTACCCGTTGTATTGAACAGAAAGCGAATTGAGTCGGGCCTGGCCACTGATTGGAAAACTTGGGGGTCCTCAACATATATTCACCTTGCTTCCTTCAGCCTCGGGTTAGTGCTCATTGACATCCTAATCAATCACCCGAGAGACTGTACTGGTAAGCCTCCTTATCCTTTTTCTATGGCTTTGGAGTTCTCCTCAATGTCATTTTGTTATTGTTTCAGTCGGTGGGCACCACAGGACCGCGGGCGTAGCAGGATTCTTGGTGTGAGGTGGTTACAACTTCTATGTTCGGTGTTGTCCTGGATTGCATCGACATTGCTGAATTCGAACTTGTATCAGCCATTGATATACCTTTCTTACTGGGCACGGAGCTCAAGAAGGTCGATTCATAGTACCCAAGGGTGTGATGACGCCATTGAGTGAGAACAACATCGTGACTTGTGATGTACGAGACAAGATATCGTAGGAAGCGGCGGTAACTTCTGGTCAGTCACAGCGGATCCGAAAGCACTGTTTCCGTATCACACAAACGTAGTAGCATTCAGACTCATACAAATATATACGACGAGTTCATGATTATTTCGTTATTGGAGTCTTGGCCACTGAGTCATAATAAGCGCAGCTGTACACTTGCTAGTTGCTTATGCCTCTTCAAATTGAACCATACTGGGAATAAAACTTTTGTGGTTGAATTCTTTCGGTTTCGTTAACTAGTTGTCGCGTACACTCGTCTAACTCCTGATTTACCAGTCTTTTTGGCTCTTGCTCAGACTTTCTGCCACTGTCAAGCAATGGATATCTATACATGATAACTAAATCCCTTGCCAACCTTGTATCTCAAAAGTAAAATGTAGCGGTACATAGCTCAATTCCCAGATAACCTTGCGCTATTGCCAATGAGATACATGTCTGCAACACAAGGAGTATCTCCATGAAATTCTAAAGCCGACCCAGCCAATGTAGTTTGTTGACCGAATGCGTCCTATTGCTGCACGGAGAGCGGTGTACCTTAGAGTCGACGGGGTTTCTTTGATACAAATGCCGGCTCTTCCTCAGTATCTTCCTCCGTATCTACCTCGGTATCTCCGCCGACGTCGCTGTAATTATCTTCTATGACAGTTTTTCGCTTGCGATTCTCGCCACTTGGTCCTTCGGGGTCTTTCTCCCATGTTTCGATGTCATCTGGGTTGAAGATTCCGACAACTTCTTGGCCTAGAGCTTTACCCAGCCTCTCTCTGAGTCCCAGGATCGGCCAGATAGGAACTCTTGTGTACTCGATCTCAAGACCAGACACCCTAGCATCGTCATCGCCAGCTGGAGCCTTGAAGGGATCGTGGAATTTCTCCAAGAACTCCTTTGTGATGTGGCCAGTGTAAACAATAAACTCAGATGTATCAATGTCGTGAGTGATCATTTTCAACTTCATGTCGTGGAACTTCGGGCTTGGAGGAATGCCTTGTTCTGATGAAATGCGTGATACCAGTATGTCTTCGTGTCTGCTAGATGGGGGAGGGTAGAACTGTTTCTGCGCCATCCCTAGAAAGATACCTACGAAATAAGCATCGTGATCGGAATTTGAGGGTGCGAGTGTACGAGCTCGCAGTTCCCGAAGGCGAAACATGGGTTCGTTCCATGTTCCTTCAGGTACGCAAACAGGGCCCTTTTGGACTAAAGCCGATTGAGTCTTGCTCATGTAACAGATCATGGTAAGGTTGGCGGGGCTGTAGTTTGGCGAGGACTGTGTTGAGATATTGAAGGATTCAGCGGGTTGCATTGAAACTGATTTGGATGAAGAGTATGAAGACTTTGCCTCGTCAGAAGGGCAATTCCACATAAGCTCCACGGGTACAGCATGATGATAAATGAGACCGCCAAAGTATAGATCAAGTTCGGGCCAGTACAGAGGCTTGTTGAAAGGCGTAGGCCACAGGGTGTTAAGAGCCGACTGGACAGCGTTAGAGCAGAGGGAAGGATCCAGTGGGCCGGGCAGGAGAATATGCGTGAGCGCGTTGCTAAGACTGATGATGGTGTTCGATGGACTCAAATGTCCTCGCGATGGTTGCGTGCCTGAGGCTATCGAGGGCTGAGGCGTTTCGCACGCCGGCAGTTCCTTCCATTCCGCGCCGAGTAGCTGGGCATGTAAGTCTGTCCAACAAACGGGTCGCACAAAGAGTGATGTGTCGGCGTGTTTCTCAAAAATATCGTAAAGCGAGTTCTTTGCGTGCGGATGTCTTTTTCGCGGGGCGACAATGGGCGCCTGTGAAGGTGTTGGGTCCGGTGATGCACTGTCGCCGTTGCACGGCATTGAAGTCGAGGAGGTGGAGGCCTGCGGGGCTGGCATGTCTACCAAGTCACTGAGTTTTGTAATACAATCTGGGTTGAAGAAAAGTGTAGTCTTGTCAGAATAAATGAGAGTTTGAGTATCTTTGGTAGAGGCCCTTAGGAGACGACAGATAGGTTGTAAAGAAGAGATAAGGGATATAGAACAAAAAGATATCAAATGATCAAAAACGTATAATAGCCGCACCAGTGATGGAAAATTTGAAATACCAGGGAGGTATTGGGAAGAGTTGGGGATCGTACTCAATGGTGAAGTGGGAAGCACAGTCCTTTTAAAGTTTGTCGCCTTGAGTCTTGCGTGTCGCGGGGTACGAGGGGGGTGTCGCTAATTAGATATAACGCGAAACAGTAGCGAAGTCACATGATCGACAAGTGTTTTCTAGGTGGCGGCAGATTTGGTGCATAATTAGAAAGTGGGGTCGGTTAATTTTAACAACAAGGTAGCCGGAACATGGCAAGGGGTGAAACTGGTAGGCTCATACGAACCGAAAAAGGAAAGGACTCTGCTTCTTTATTAGATGCAGCCTACTTCATCCAGAACTATGATAATTTCCCTGTAGCTTTACAAACAGCAGTCAAGGGCCGGCGATGATTATTGTAACAAGAGCTGGTATGATCCATTTCGGATTGAAGAATGGTCTCAAACCTGAGGTTTTCATTCTCACTGCCGCTGTCAGATTGCATCTCATAGAATGAGCCCAATACATAGTGAAGGGCAAATCAGAAATACAGAGGACTTGAAGTCAGCTCTAGAAAAGGATGCAACACCGCCAGCAAAAGGACGTTGTCAGAAGCATAGACCCGAGTTTAGGCCAGCGGCTGGCATTGGAAACAGCTGGGTTGATTTACTGGTGATTCGCTCTAGGTACTCATAATTAGTAGAAATTGGGCCAAAAGTCTGGAGTCCAGGCTGACAAGGGTAGGAGGCGGGCATCTCCTCGCCGCAGGACGAGAGGTTCATCAGATAACGATTCGGATTTTCATTTGCAGTTTGTTGTCTTTTACTGGCATAGCCTTTCATAGCTCGCCAGAATGCGATATAGACAATGAAAAAGCGGCTGCAAATAGGCCTTGGCTGGCTAATGAGCTTAGCTTCGAACATTAAGATTTCGGTCTGATATAATAGCCGGTGAGAATTGCTACAAGTCTGGCGCAAGGCAACGGCGGCTGCCAGCCATGTAAGACCAAGTCTCATTGACTGCACTTCCTCATATACCTTGTAACACGTAACATTCGAATGATAGGCTACATGTTTGTCTGGTGGCTGTGCCCTGGATGAGATTCACAACATGCAATGGGTATGTAAAAGCTCTGCCATATCCCGGATCCAGCCATCCACCTCGATTCCCAATCAGTACTTTGGGCTTATTTGAAACAGTCACAATACTTTGAACTTGATGTCTCGTGTGTCAGTTAGTAGACCTAGATAAGAGGGCTCCGGGAATACGTATCAACATTTGATGTGGTACTCATTTGCAAGGCGGGGCAGGTTCAAACGGCTTTTCCACAAATAAATCATGTTCTCGATGACGCCCTCTTACAGTCTCGCAACCAAAAAGAAAAACGCAGCAAAACCGCTGTCTCAAATGACTACTTTAGTTTTACCACTGTCGTGCTCCACAAGCTCTACCGATGTGCGACCTGCCGCCGATCTGACTGTTCGCGGTCAAGCAAAACTGGTTGCCATTCAAGGGCTGGCTCGTTCAGGACTTGCGCCGTGCTTTCGCATCGAGAGAAGGGTGGGCGTGTGTACAAAATAAAATACGGCATCATTCGCTGACGAAATCTCCTACAGGGATTTAGCAGCCCAAAAAGTAACCGATCAAATCTGATCCCGAAGACTAGCATAGAGTTTAGAGACATTTATTTTGTTGGTAACATATATATGCAGGCGGTCTCTACCGTGCTAACCTCGCCCGCATCAGGGGCCTTGGTGCACCCAAATATCTAGAATTGGCTGATCCTTTGCTATTGACCGACACATCTCACGCACGCCTACAGTCTCGGCCCCTACGACGGGAGGTCTGTTTAGTTATCTCGCTACCGAGGCAAAAATGCTATCATTACTGCGGTGGCTTGCCAAGTGATCCGGCATTCAGATGGTGATCAAATGGCTGTGGGATGTGATAACTCATACATGCTGCGGTGCAGAACAAGGTTGATTGGAGCCACTCGCGGCTCGGAAGGTTTCCCGGTAGCCACCCTGCACCACACGCGCCACCTACGAGCGGCAGGTCGGCCAATAACAAGTCTCTGTACGTATAATTCACATGCAAGCCTGGTGGCTTTTCAAGGCCCTTGTTATGACTCAGTGATTGTTGAGACGAGGCTGGGAAGCAACGACATCCAAACAGTGGGCTGGAACTTGGCCATGATGGAGCCATGACCAACGACCTCATAGACATGCAGGACTGTTTTCTTTTTTTCTTGTAGTAGAGCTTCGCCGAGTATGATGCATCACAATAGCCATTTTTCAAGCCCAAAAGCTTGAAAGAAGCGGTATTTGATCCCGCCCTTGAATTCTGCTGGTCAAAAATTAGATTGCGCTTGCGTGCGGCTGACTTCCGTCTGTGTTTGTGTGGAATAAGAAAACAGTACTCCTCTTGATCTTGATCATATCTGCAATCCCGCTCTATTTTATTTCCTGGTGCCTCCATCTTTTGACATCTGCTTGTCTACCAATAATTTGTCTCTGATACACTGCGACACGAACCTTGACATCAAGTCCTGAGCGCCAGATTACCGTCCACAAAAGCCCCTGACTGAGGGGGTCGATGATAGATTTGAGTTGCGTCAAAAAGCCGCTCAAGCAGTGAACGCAAAAGGCCCCGGAGTGAACCCTACTCTCCCACTCTCTTGGAGATGGAAATCCCCATCAAGACCGAGCCGTCTTCCATCCAAAGTAAGTATGAATGTCAAGCTTAGATGAAGTGAACCACAAGATCCTGCGTAGCGTCTCACCGGGGCTCATCTCAAGACTAACACGCCAATCTTGCTGTCTAGCTATCGAATCGAGTTTCACTAACACCACAATAGCTTGCTATGACATGGCTCAAGACGGAGATACAGCCCATGGACCGTACTCTACGAAGGCCTACCCGATCCAGCAACGTCTCGACAAACATCCCCTCTTGAGTCCAGCTTTTGTATCAAATACTGTCGCCGTGGCACAGCATGTGCCTTTTGGCCCTACAGTTCTATTATTCGAACCTGCAGAGGGCCCTTTTGGTACCGAGGTTTATGTCAAGCTCTCATCTCCATATGACCTGTTCTCATTATCGAATCCGAGGCCGATATGGTATTTGGTGTTCGGATTACAGAGTTGCGATGCTCAAAACATTTCTAAAGGCGGACAAGAGGGGTCAGGGTTTATCTACATTTGTAGTGGACGTGCGCCTCAGCCTTCAGTCCCGAAGTGTGCAAACAGTAATGTGCCATTGTCAGTGGTCCTCGAAGGTCCTTCTGGAGAAGAAATCTCTCGCATTTACGTTGGCACTTTCGATTATCACGAGGGGTCCAGGGATCACAGCATGAGGTCGACTATGATGCCTAAGCAGGAGGATATGGAAACCACCTCCACGATCAATCTGTCGAGTATCTCGCCACGGAGTCCTCATTCGAGCACGCTCGGCAGTATAGAGTGGGGCCTCAATGGATTGGACACTTCCTTGGTTGGACGTCCTCCGTTGACGCCCTTGGGAATGTCTTCTCCATCTCACTCTAGTGGCGCTCCTCAACTCGTCCGAACCAGCACAATCACTGTCGATTCTGGAAATAACACAAGTAACCATCCCATCCCGAGTAAGGCGGTTTTGAAGCTCTCAGGCAAGCTGGGACCAATGGCCGAGAACTAGACATCGGAGGAATTGGCCAACTGTCGTCGGATTGTCCTCTTCCGCAAGACACAAAAAGGATCTACAGTTAGCGCTACCTGTCAACCGGTAAGCGTCAATGACCGAACGATCAACAGTATCTGCATATCATGCATCTGGTGGGCCGAAAAAGGAGAGTGTTATGTCACATCGGTCGACATTATTCACCTTCTTGAGCAGCTGGTTGCAGCGCCGAACCGTTTCAGTGTCGAGGAGAAGAACCGTATTCGCCGTAACTTGGAAGGCTTCCATCCGCAGACAGTATCCAAGGCTAAGCCAGATAGTGAGGAGTTCTTCAGGCTCATCATGGGCTTTCCCAAACCCAAGCCCCGCAACATTGAGAAGGACGTCAAGGTATTCCCATGGAAAATTCTTGAGCCTGCGCTCAAGAAGATCATTGGCAAGTACAGCGTTAATCCCAGCACGCCGGTTCCTCCCCCAATGATGAGCCAGACCATCGGAGGGTATACAGCTTTGCCCACGCCTTCTGGTAAAAGCATGGCCTAAATGGTCTTCCATTACTGTACCTCTAAACAATGCCTCGCCACGATGTTGGAAAGAAGGATTCGCTCTTTAGTAACACAGAACGAATAATGAGGATCTCAAGGAGGCTAGCCTACGGAAGGATGAAGCTAGAAAAGTCTAGGGCATATATCTAATGGGGTTTACAAAGAGTGATCGACGGTGCGCGAAGGGGCTCTGTAGGGTAGTTTGGTGAACCAGGAGGTACGAATAATGTAATACATGGAAAAAGACGCGATGGCTGCATGTATCACATTCGCGACTGAAACCAGCGTCGCCACATCATGTTGCCACAGTGAGTTGAACCACAGTCAGTTTTTAGCATTGTCTTAGTTAACCTAGAGAGTGAAATTCATATTTCCTGGACGTTTCCTCCATCATAATGGCGATGTACGGAGGATGACAATAACAAGTAGTTTGAAGTATATTGATCTTGCTAATATTGGCTATTCGAGAACCTTGTCCATTCATGTTATATGCCAAGGCCTTGACAGCGCCATTCATGATAGAAATAGAGGGCACGCTATCGCCATCTCACTTAATCGGCCTCTGATGGGTATGAAGAACGGATCAGTTATGTGTCAGAGGTATATTTAAAACGACATCTTATTCGAAGAAGTTCAATCGACATCTAGAGGGCGTGCCTAGGATTGACTCGGGCCGCAAGTTGACTGTATCCGTATCCTCATACTCGCTTACCTTTTTAGCAGGTCTGGCCCCTGAACTTGCGGCGAGACCGGCCTTGTAAAGCCTGACATCAGTGATTTCCTCAGCCGTCTTTACAGCATCTCCAGGAGAGGGCTCCTCGTCAGCCTTCTTCCGAGCCTCTTCCTGTCGCTTATCAACCCCTTCAGCCTTGCCTTGAGCCTGAAGATGAATTGATAACCGTGCCCTGTGATTGGAGGCAGGGTTGAGGTGCTGGTTGAAGAACTCCATGACCTCGGGTTTGGTCAGGAGCTTAATCTGTGCGGCATCGCGCTGGGCTATGTAGAAGATCAGTATATGTTCACAACGTAGAGCATGCTCTCTATTAACTTACCAAGCTCGAAGTCGTAGTATTCGTTCGTGATCTGATTCCAATGACGGGTGGACTCCTGGTCCAGGTTCCTGAGCTTCTCTAGACGCCGGACGATCAGACTTCGCTTGTGACCCTCGAATTCTGTCTCGCTCATCTTCTCCAGAGTGTCTGCATATATCATGAGGAAGACTTCAATACGCGAGTCAAGGAACTCTGGTGTCATTTCACTCTGGATGAGGAAGCGGAAGCCATAAGTCGTTGAGAATGCTCGAGGTCCACTGAAGACGATGTAGCCGAGTTGCTCCTTAGTCCGGAGCTGATCAAAGGCTGGCTCATGAAGCATCTGGTCTAAAAGGAGAGTCTTGATCCGAATGTCACGATCTTCTCTGCTACCGACATAAAACCAAGTCTCGACGCAGTGGTTAACGGTGGCAGGGTCCTTGAGAGTCTTTCTGAAAACGTAGTTGGAACCTTTTGTCAGAATGAGTGACCGCAGGATAGGCCACTGGGCCTTGGGCAAAACCCGTGGTTTCAGGATGGACTCGACCATATCGGTTGCTTTGAGAGCATCCTCCTTGTACATGTTACCATGTACGTACACTTCGATGAAGACCTGGCCAAGCATCTGCTTCTGGAAAAGCCTGACACTTTCCAATGTGACACTTGGAAGCTCTGCTGCGAGCTCCTCCGTTATGAAGTCCCGTTCGGGGGCATTGAGCCAATTGGTGTAGCTGCTAATCTGGTCGTCAGGTGATTCCAAATGCCAGTCGTTGTATTTCCCGATCAAATGCTCCCTCACAATCTCAAAACGGTCTTCCTTGATATCCAGGTTTGCCATTGTTGTGACGACCTGTTCCAAGACCACAGGCAGCTGCTCATTATAGGCGCTGATGTCCATGAACAGACCACGCGAACCGAGATCGACGGTGTACTGTAAGCCAGTCAATTCCGCGTCGTACAAGTACTCCTTGAGTGTATCAAGGACGAGGTTCGAGAACAGTTTAGCCTTGACGTTGTTTTCTGCTGAAGAATATATAAGTGGTGTCCTCAAGCTGACAACAACATTGGCGCGAGGAACCCAGAAGGTATCATCCTTCTTCCACCACGTCCTGGCAATGTGATCATTGCGGATAACCCTGGGGCTCAGGGCCGGCTTATCGACCTTCGTTCTCTCGACCTCGAGGTTAGTAGGAATAAACCTGTTCTTGTGAGGCAGGTGAAGGGCAGGCAGCCGATCCTTAGGAGAGACTGCAAAGGCTTTCTTGCAATCCTCCATGAGATCTTTGGGGATCTTCTCGTGTCGGTATTCAGTTCCGTACCACTTTTCCTTCCGGTCCCAGTTGTCAGGATAATTACGCGATACGATGACCATACGGAAGTTATCCGGGCGAATCGTGGCAACTGCTTTTTCGATCTCATCAGGAGCAAATTCTCGGAGACGGCCGTCTTCACTGAGTAACTGTTCCCGAGGAAGAGGCTTTTGCATGACTGAGCTGATTTGGGCTGTGAAGTCAATGGCGGGCTTCTTCTGCCTGAGCTTGAATTTGACATCATCCATATCCTTCAGCTCTCGAAATCTCCACTCCTCGGGTGGACTCTCGCGCAGGAGAGCGATGTATTGGAAAAATATCTTGACAATTTCAGGGTAGTTCTTAAGACCTTGTTCCGTCAAGCGAACCTGTACATCGAAGATACCAGGAGTACCAGGGCAAACAGGGTAGGCGCCGGCACTAAGGCCATTTGCCCAACCCTTGGACTTGATATATGACATGATACTTCCAGGGCCTTCATGCCCGATGAGATGACTGATATATCGGCTAGGTTGAGTAGCAAACATAGGTTCCTCATCGATGAAGGGAAAATACAAGTAAAGCTCTCTCAAGTTCTCCTTGACGGGCTCCGCGAAACACTGCATACCGAGATCGGTTTCCCTGTAAGGAGGTATGCCTGGCCACCTATTTGGTGGAAGGTTTTTGTTGACGACAGGAGAGAATAACTCGGCAACCCATTTCTGAAGCACGTCAAGCGGTTCTCTACCCAGAACAACCAGCTTCATGCGATTTGCTGAGTAGTGTCTAGCGTGGAACTCGATAAATTTTTCCCTCACGTTAATTCCACGAGCCTCAGGAAGTGTCTTGAGAACCTCGTAATTGCCGGTTGAGAAGTGACAGAACGGGTGGTTAGGATTGGATAGAGTCTTCTCCAACTGATTAAGCCTCCATGTGTCATTCTGAAGATTCTTTTTATTCTCTGAGTCAACGGCTTTCAGCTCTCGGTCTAGAGTCTCGGGTAGAAAGAGCGGTTCGATAAAGAACTGAGCGAATCGATCCAGGGCCTCTCGCAGAGGAGATGGGTTGGTATCGGAAGGTTCCTGGTCACTGTCCGGCTTGGCAGAAATATCGAAAAAAAAGTTCGTCGATGTTGGCCCAGTGTAAGCGTTTGAGCTTCCTGCGTTGGCAGAGAGGTATTGACCGTATTCGTTCTCAATTGGAAATTTCTTGGTGCCCATGAAAAGAAGCTGTGGACAAGCAGAAATGTTAGTCCACTGTCTGTATCACAAATGTCGAATTGGGCCACTTACATGTTCAACCGCATGGGCCATTCCGGGAATATCAGACTCGTCGCTGAAGTTTCCCACATTGACATCCAGAGCAGCGCTGGCCTTATCGGTCTCAGGGTTATGCACCAGGAGAGCCTCGAGGTCATTGCCAAGACGAATGACTCGATAGTCGCGATCGTCGAGGAAAGGCTTCTCGAGAAAGTCGGTAACAAGCGTCACCGGTATGGGAGCACCACCGATCGATGCGGAGGCATCTTCTTCATGCTGAGCGTGAGGCATGCTGAAATGAAGGTGTCAAAACACAGCTTTTCGAAGTGCGTTGGCGTGATGAAAGAGGACCACAGAGAAAGATGATGGTAAGGTCCAAGACACCTCTGCTCACGGTGAGGGCTGGGCTGCGGGACGGAAATCAGTGCGAAGCTGGGAATGGAAAGCGCTGATGCGACCTGAGGAATCCAGGCTTCCAAGCAAAAAGGAAAGAGACAAGGCTATAGCATGGGACCAAAAGATCTGCAGCCGCAGCCTGGACTGTCCCGTAGTTTCCAACAATCAAGATTTAGAGTAAAGCGGTGGGACAAAAGCGTGTTCCGCGTTTCCTCAGCGCCCGTTCATGTGTCCATGCAGGCGAGGTACCCCAGTATCGTACAGAGTACAGGCTTGTGTAGATGGCCCACGGCCAATCTAGAGTACCTCTTAGCGTGGTGCAGTGAGCGGCCGGGGTGTTTGAGGCTAGCTGATGTCCTTCATTCGGTTAGGGGGCCTCAGAAGAGAGAAAAAACGAGCAAAGGCTAGCTCGGATTGAGGGCGTGAATCAGCGGGTCCTTGGCTATTCCAATTGGTCTCGTCCCACTTACTGTGTCCTTGCATGTCTTACTCCTCGGTGAAACAAAATCAGGGGCGGCTGCGAAGTTGGCGGGGGTCCCCTGGCGAGCGCCGGGTGAATCAAATCTAACATTCTGTTAGCGGCGTGGCTGGCCCTTGTCGTAAAGGAAGGATGGCTGGCGCCGCTTGTCAGAGCGGACGATCCGGAAAATGTCCCATCTACGCGAACCCTGTATCTCTGATGAGAGGGGCTCGCACTGTATCGTCCACTGCAACCCATCCTCTGTGACTATGGGTCTGGGGCTAGATTGGTAGTGCCGGGGCGTTGGAGCTTGGTGGGGCTCGTTGCTGACGATGCCTTGCTGCGTGGCAATGCAGATAACGCATCACGGAAGGGCTGGAGACGAGGTCCAAAGTCTTCCCAACAGCAACGCCAAGGATGTTCCTGGAAGGCAGAACGGAAAATAGAGTGACACCAAAAGAATTAGCACGAAGATCATCGCAATGTTTGGCTCGGCCATCCTTACACAGAAATGCTTTTTCGACTGCTTTGCAAACGGCTCTGTATCTGGTAGCAGGTGTTCAATTGCCTAGCCTCTGCTGTGTTTTCTGCGGTGCGCCTGTCAGGTCGCCTTGTCAGAAGTTGTAGGCCTCCTGTTGGACACTGGCCCATTTCAAGTCTCTGTTGTTTTGTACTTGCCTGTTCGGGGGAGGTGCTGAGGTCGTACTTGGGGAGCAGACTGCACAACTGCTGGATGTTCCGATATTGGCTCTCAGGTTTTATGATACAACAAGAAGTAATATGTAATTCAGGTTTTGGACAATGGCCAGTGATTTAAATACTTCTTGACAACGACAGAAGTCTGCCTTACCCACTGCGCCCGCTCACAGCCACTTTGATGATTGACCGAATCTGTGAACTTGCGAATGATGGACTTCATCCGTTAATGCAGGGAGGGACGTTTTTTCATTTCGCAAATCACCAACTCGCAGTCTGATCAAGGATCCATTCTATATTTTCAGCCTCAAATTCTACTGATTAGTCGCCTCACGAACGAGGCGACGGACTCGAAGACGACGGCCGAAACGACTGCCGATCGACCGGTCGCGATGCATATAAGGAGGACATCAAAGTCGTCGGGATTCTGTCCAGGACAATGAGAAACATGTCAAGTTTGAGAAGAAGCATCAAGCTTTTGACGAAAGCGATGACGACCCTAGCCCATGGCCCAATAATGATGGACACTCTTCTGGCGATTATCGTTCTCAAGCTTCCCATGCCTCCTAAGAAGCGCACGTCACAGCGATGAACGCAGGAGGGTGAAGCCCTAGATTTTGCTAACAAACAGCTTGATCATTATGTTATAACAAAGCGAAAATGCTTCGAACAGTCGGAACTCCGAACTGTTGAGGTGCATTTGCTTGCACAAGAAGATCATTTTAGATACAAGAGCTTCGCTTCTTCTTCGGTGACGACTTCATGGTCCGATCCTCTCGCCACCCTTTGTTACTCGGCATTTTTCTCCCTTACTTTCTCGGCTTGTCGGAACTTGATCGAACGGCTTCACAGTTCTGGCAGGTAAGACAATTCTTCCGGTCTTCAAGGCTCAAACCAGTTCAATCACCATAAAGAACAGCATCAGTCCTCTTTAGTTGGACGTGCGATCCAAATATGGCATGACTGCGATCAAGATGATTCGTTCACCAAGTATTGTTCCAAGACCTTCGGAGAGACGCCTTTCCGCGTTGATGAACGTATGGCCCGTTCTGGCGCAAGAAAAGTTCAAGAGCTCTGAACATCGTCCCCCACGGAGCAATTTTCCACAACGCAAGATTCGAATAAAATCCTGGTATATGATAGCGGCAGCACACCGAAGTGTTGTCGGTAACTTGAGCCGGTGGCTGTGGCAATACTTCTGCAGGTCCGCCATTATCTCCAATAACCCAGCCTCCCGATTTATGATATCAAGAATCAAACCATCGTCGCAGTCTGGAAACCGATCTTTAAGCCCTTCAAGAGCCAGGTCGTGGAGTTCAACGGTCTTACCGCTAAAGAGTATATCACTATTGCCTTGCCAGGTTGTGGTGCACTCCTTGTGGGTGCAGGCACCCCGACCGTTGAGCGCCTCAGGTAATTCCCTCGACTTGAGGCCAAGGACCCCATGAAGCTGAACGAGAAGGTCGCAGGCAGGGTTGAGTAGTTTAAGAACAAGGTCGACTGGATTTACATCAGGCACAACCTTCTCATGCCGGATGTTCTTGTCACGGGGGTGTTCCAGATGTGATGGTCTAGGGGATACAGGTGTGTCGCCCAACGTTGTCTGAGGACTGGAACTTTCATCCTCGCTTTGAATCTCATCATCATCGTCAATTATAGTCGATGCGTCAGAGGACTCTCCGGCCAATTCGTCCTCTGGACAGCATGGAAAGATAGAAGATGGGGGTGAAGATGACGGCGTCAACCGCCCATAGATCAAGTTATTGCTTGGCATTGTGCGTTGGTGAGGATCCGTCAATGAAGGCAGAGATGGAACAAAATTCTTTGGTGTTGGTCGTTCTCGGCGTAGCAAGCATCAACACGAAGACAGTGAAGTTCAAGTCTTGGGTCCTTATACTCAACTGACATCCTCAGTACCAGATGTATTCAACAGTCAGGGACCCTGGCACCCAATATGCACCTACCCTGGTATATATCTCCCAGCGTCTAACGAATGGAATAAGCATCATATCTTTGGCAGCCGGATAAGGCTGGCGGTTCCCATCACTTTTGTATCGGGTTGCTGGAACAAGATGGAAAGAAAGTTTCTATCGTAAACCCCGCAGCAAGGGTGTTTTGTCATATCAATGCACATCAATCGGACGGGATCAAACAACGAGAGGTTCCTCTTCACTGGTATCGGTTCGTACTTTTTTATCATGGAGCAGCGATCTTCTGGTTCCCGAGACTGACAGCTGTAGCTTACATGACATGGTTCAAACTCTGTACAAGGATGACAATGTTGCGGCTGAAAACATGGTCGCCGGCTCCGAAGCCCGGTAGGCACGTCCCCTAAACGCTACGGCACATGTTGGCCAATCGCAACATACGTAGCCACGTGAAAGATGCGGTGAGGTTCTACATCCCTGTCGAAACAATTGCCTGTTGTTGATACATGCAATAACGTAGCATGTGATAATGCAAGCCACACTCGGCCGAGACTACTGACAACGAACCAGACCGAACAAGAGGGTTGAAAATATCTTTTCCCCTGGCGGTTTGGGAACGTTCCCTGCAGAACAAGGTCTTGAAGCGGCAAGAAAGGCGAGAAGTCATGGGTAGTAGTCGTTCCTGACCGCCTCAAGTTTCTTTGTGATAGAGGCAAGAAGTTGATCTGTCGCTTAGCTATAAGATGTCGCTTGTGCTTTTCTACAGTGGTGCTATTTATATCATGAAAAGCTTTTCCTTGTAAGCAACTAGGGAAATAGAATGCTGGACTTGCAGGTGAGAGTCATAAGGCAACAGATCGAATGGCGCTCAATTTAAACCCTTGTCCCAGCTTCTGGGATGTCCAATTAGGTTTGTTCTACTGCGGATCTCGTTCATGAAGCCGTACCCACAGTACCCCGAGCTTTTTTGAGGCTCTAAATTTCAGGGTCTTTTATGATCACCGGGTAGGGCTTTTGACCCACGTCTTACACACTTTGCGGGGTGCCCCGCATACCCTAAGTCAATTAAACAGATTCTCTCATAAGGTACTTCCTTCTACTACAGCAACAGTCTAAAATTCAGGTACCTCTGGCTAGACATGTTATGTGCTGTAAGCTTGGCCGTCATTGCATTGACATTATCTTGGATGCAACGAGGTCCAGAAAGGTACTGAGATTGATAAGTTTAATAAGTTTGCTAAGGATTAATAATCTTCAAGTACGTTCAGTGGAAATCCATGGATCTATGAAACTTATGTTATGTTGAACTTGAGCGCAGTTGAAGCTTAGTAAAAGTTTCACCATCGATGCTGTGAAGGAAATTGTGGGTTTGAGGCAGTTGAGAGCGGTTATGGCGCACAGAGAGCTCTCAAGGCACGCGTGAGCCTGAGTCATAACGGCGCTAACAAGATAACGCCTGGCATCCCACTTGTCAGCGCGCCGCGCCCACACCATTCAATCCAAACACAATCACCATCATCACAACACAGTGCAGCACTTTCCCACGCGCGTGTACTCTATCCATGGAGGATACGCATCATCTATAAACCATATCGTAACCTCAGGCGCCTCTTTCGCATCCCGTTGAGTCCATACGAAGGGTCACTCGGCCTGGACGACGCTAGTCTCTACCTTCGCCTCCCGCCTCTGACGAACGCAAACGGATTTCGATCGCCATAATGAACTGACCCAAGAGTTTGCCGAGTTCAAGCGCAAGTTCGGGACTGGTGATTACTTGCCGTTAACGAATTTCCCTTTAGCAAGGCTGATTACACCTGCCTCCACGACAAGATCCGGGCTGCCTTTGGACGCTTCCACTACAACCCTCGACGCGAAGTTATCAGCTTTCGTATACCTCCCACGCTCCACGACCTGTTTATTTGGTTCATTATAAGCGCTATCTTCGATAAACTCGCGAAACCGGACCCTAGAGCCGACAACCTCGCCTTCACCGATAGTTCAACAATGCTTTGTCTTCTCGAATTGCTCTCACCGATGCGAAGACAGATGGCAATAACAACCAGGTGCACAATTCGAACATGAAAAGGCCAGGCACCCGGGCGTAGTTCTCGATCTGGGGGTCAAAGCCACATGCCAAACTAGGTGGTAGTTATGAATGGGGTCTCCATTGCCTCGATATCCAAACTCGCAAGTGGTCATACGCGCCACTAGCTTTATGGGACTATGTTGAGGGAAATGTTGGTTCTGGCATCCATCTGCTTCGAAATAATCGATGGCCAGTCTCACATGTTTCCAGCACGCTTATAACAGAAGCTGATGATGGAATTGGGAATAACGTTGACCAAGTCTGTCGAATCTCTGGGGTCAGAGAAGTCTTCGTTGCGCACGCTCTGGCGTCGTCACGGCAAGCCATGCTACCACCGTAATGCCTTGGCTCAGCTCCAAGGTGTTGCCAGTCCCATCCAGCCAGTCAGAAGAATCGAGTGGTTCATGGACGAGCGAATCGTAGTATAGTCACCGACTCATGGCATTTGAACAATCCAGGCCCGCCGTTCTTGCCTCATTGAATCCTGAACTTGATCTTCTGAGCTCTGACACTTGCCGAGCATATGCGCAAGATGCAAATGGCTAATCCCATACACATTGCCTGTCAGATACCATTTGGCTGGGGCTGCCTCGTCAACGGAAGATGACCCCAAGGCGTGTGGCAGTTTTCTTACGCTATGCTCCTCGCTCTACCGGACGATGAGAATGGGTAACGGAAAGTCACATGTTTTTGACTACTCATACCCATGCCCTTGACTATGAATGCGTGGTTTATACTGCAGCCTCAAGCCGTTTGGAGGACCTCGAGGCGTAAAAGGGCTTATTGAGGCTTGCTATATATCACCAAAGTCCATTACAGATCGTTTGACATAAGAAGGGCGCAATTGATACAATGGTTGTGACCAAGTGAAGTATTGCTCTACTTCGGCAATCCCACCAGGCTGGTCCGGTTGAGAGGAATCTGAGGTCTTGCAGATTTAATTTGCTCAAGGTGGTGCACTGTCGATTGTTGGAACTGGTGACAAATTACCCACCATCAGCGCGCGAAATGCGATGCTAGTACTTGGACCATACCCTCAGCTTCTCATCCCTATATCGACGGCCGACAATCGGATTTGCTTGCCAACAGAGTATCTTGTCTAGATCTGAGTTTATGACATATACTATTTGATAGAACTTTTTAACAAACCAACTCCATGCCGTAAAGCAAGGGATAACCTGTTTTTAGGCCTGACACGCTTGGGGTTACGGGTCACACGCGCTACTGATACGCAACCCACAGCTATTCCAGGTAAGACAATAAACTTGGACTGAGACACATTCGTCTCTTCATTCATAGCCAAGTAGTGGCCCAGATCTCTCTGGGTACCTTCCGCTTGAAAACACTAGGCTACATACCATTGGTCGCTGTATCAGTCTTTGCAAACGCCAAGTGGCTGTGATGCATAGTTACAGTTAGGAGCGGTTTCTGATTAGAAATCGCTACTGATCTGCGTATCCGGTGCGGGCTGGACCGTGGCTGAAACAGGCTAGGGCGAGTGTACCATGTCTACTGCCTACTTGATAGCAGCTAACTTAGAGTTTGATCTCCAAGATTAGGCAGATTTTGTCATCCAATACATCGTCGACGTGAAATCAGTGGAGTTCCGTGATCTAGCCGAAGCATCAGACTATCGACTGCATCATCTCAGTAGCAGAGACTTGTTTGGTCCGCTTGAACTACGCGGTGCGCTTGAAGCTACGTGGTGGGGCATTAGAGTACCTCGACCAGCTGAATGAAGATCAGTTCCTTACATGAAACCCCTTGCAGAAAACCTGACACTATCGTATTGTGCGACATCATGTGCTGCGGTATCAGCTAGCCTTTCGGCTGGACCATCTACTGTGTCTGCTATTGATCGAGTATACGGAGCCTTAGCATTATTTTGAAGTGAGGTGATGTTAACATTCACCTTGATATTAGAATCGAAAGGATCTGTGACGTTCTCCCTTCGGTAATAAATGGATATCACAATGCTGACTTGGGTTGACAACCACTCGTGGGAGCTCCAGGGCTGAAATTAGATGCTGTAGTTTCAATCGATTCTCTTGAACTCGTTCCTGTTTCTCAGCCAATGAGATCCTCTGTACCGAACCTTGGGGGCGAACGTGCAATTGATGATTCATCAAGCGTCTTGCAGTAAGAGTGGTGGATTCATGCAGGCTACGAACTACGATTGCCTATGCAAACGTCAGATCATATGTATGTGCAATGTCTATATGGACCAATTCGGCCTCTGATATCAAGCCATTTTAAGCCTTTGCAGATGTTCCTGTACCGCTCGGTCCTCTGCAGTATGCAGCATCGGACGGACATCCAGAAACTATCTCTGAGACTTGCAGCGTTGGTGTCTAAGACTTGCAGAACTCTCCAATCCAATCCATTCAGCATGATTCAGTTCTTAGGTGGCGAGGGATCTTGGTGGTCAGATTACTGTATAACAGAGGCCCCATATCCTTCGACGAAACGAGCCATCTTTAAGTCTCTTCGTTCTGCTGACTATTATCCCAGAGATATTGACTCTTCGTCTTGTCTATACTCCTCTTCTTCATTATTATACTAAAATGCAGTTCGAGTCGGCTTACCGGTTCGACATGGACGGCTTCTTCAACCTCTGCAGTCAGCCCATGTCCTGTCCTTCCGCCACCACCAGCTT
Source organism: Fusarium bactridioides (assembly GCA_013623355.1). Taxonomy (NCBI): domain Eukaryota; kingdom Fungi; phylum Ascomycota; class Sordariomycetes; order Hypocreales; family Nectriaceae; genus Fusarium; species Fusarium bactridioides. The sequence continues at coordinate 4,214 of JACCKW010001053.1, read as the reverse complement.
CTCTTCCGCCTCATCAGCCTACGACCCATTCACTCCCACATCTCGACGATCAACACCTCATGAGTTCGGCAACATCGGCTTCGATAGCCCTGACAACTCCTTCTCCCGCCAGTTAGAGCTGACTTCTCCATTGTCAGCAATGGGCAGTTCCATATTTGGCTCTGTCAAGCCTGAGCCTGAGCACATCTCATTCTCCGACTCTCTCCCCAGTACCCCCATAAAGCGAGAGCAACTCGGCTTCGAGTACAAGCATTTAATGGAAATGAGCATGGCACATCACGGATCAATGGAGTCATTGACACCATCAAACTCTTTCGGCATGTATTCGTACTCCCCTGATGCTTCAATCGGTCCCGTCTCTTCCATGATGACACCAACCCAAAGCACCTCTGGCTCTGAGGCTGCCGAGGCCGGCTCACCATGGTCTTGTGCCAACGATAGCCCCATCTCCTTCTCCCCCAATAGACAACTCTCAGATGACTTTGACGCTTTTGATATGGACCGCCACTCTCAGTCACCTCTTGGTTACCACCTTCATGACCCAAACTCGCCCGACCGCATGCGCGCTCAAAGGAAGTTGATGGTGCATGAGATCCAACAGAAGAGGGCTGAACCTCAGCGAGCTCAAATTCGATCATCGACGAAGCGATCTATCAAGCCTGATTCTGCCCAAGTTGATGTTGTTCGAAGAGCCATGTGCAAATGTGACTACCCTGGCTGTCATAAGGCCTTCCGACGAAACGAGCATCTCAAGCGTCACAAACAAACGTGAGTATTTCCTGAGATTGGCCAAAAATGAATATTTTCACTAACAAAATGCAGTTTCCACGGTGAAGGACCTAACCGTTTCTCATGCGAGTTCTGCGGAAAGGATCAATTCAATCGCCAAGATAACCTCAATAATCACCGCAAGTTACACGCACGACCCAATAGCCGTAACCGCGGTGTTGAGTTTATCCCTGCTGCAGTCACTATCATTGAGCAAGAGGAGCGAAGCAGGAAGCGAAGAGCGCCCTCGAAGTCCAAGATTGCTGAGAAGCGGGGGTCCGAATACTAGTTTGCATTGTGTTTGCTTGCCTTGCTAGTGATCTAGAACCAAGGGGACGGTGTTGAAGATCTTTCACTTAACTATGAAGTCGCCTGTGAACCATTCGACCTGTCCCAGCGTTTTCAGAGAAGCCTGTTTAAGATGGCAATGTCTGGGTTGTTATGCTGAAGTCATTATGGGCACCAGATTATCTAGCTTTCACTACAGTGTCCCGGACTTCAATAATTCGATAACTTTCACAAATTGTTAGAGGAATATCAGCCCGCCCACGCTCAATATCTCTCGTCTCTTAGCCTTTCTCGCCCAGATAGAGAGTATTGATGAATACTCTACACTTGACATCTTGGCTTACAGTGGCTGCCAAATTCTGAAGCAGACTTCGCAAAAGTGTATGATAAGCAGAGCCATTCTGTGTCACCGGCCGACGTGTTGCTTTTTCCGTAGTTTTTATAAGGCCTTCCTCCACACCGAGTCATCAATGCACTTTCAGCCCATCGAAAAGAGTAATGCAATGATGCTGCGGCTGATCATTACCAAAAGTCTGGCAATTTCAGGGCAGTCAGATATTGCCCGAGAAGTGGTGAAGTGGGGCCGTATGAGAACGGCCTGGTCCATGTTCGGTCCGTAGGATTCCTCCGGAGTCTTGGAAGAGCAATAAACTCAGCGAACTGAGTTTAACAGCCTTTAGAAGATATGAATGGCGCCCTCGTACACGACAGGGCTTGACTGCCCAACCTTCCATTGGGTTCGAGACCGTGGGGGCATTTTTCGAGAAGAGATCCTCTGACGTATCTCAAACACTAGCCAAATTGCTAACTGGCGTCTTGGCTACACCTTTATGCTTGCTAGCAATTGATTTGATAGGGGTGAATAAGTAATTTCGCGGGGACTGATTCGCGGGGATTGAAACAGAATCTCGAAGTTCGACAGACCTGGACAGCTTAGGCATTGTGACGTTGAAGACGTTATCAGTCGAGGCTTGACTATGACAACACTTGAAGATGACCGGATGACGGTGGATGCGCACGGTCACGTAGTCCTCATTCTGAGCTCGAACCTGTTCTTTCATGGCAACGACCTTCGAAAGCTATTCGTTTTGTCTCTCGACGTTTTCGGAGACTGTTCTCACATCAGTCATGATTACATGCCATCAGACCAGTGTATAGTGGACGTAGCAGCAGGGCCGAGGATTACTTCTCCTTGAACAGATATAACCAAGTTGGCTTTGTATTCAACTAAGCTAAGCTGAAGCGGCAGCACAGTCTCATCCTGCGGACGAAGCGCTGGCTCCTGTTGACCGCAGATTGGTCGACGAGCATGATAGTCAGGTCCGACTTTAGATCCTCCCCACTTGGTTAGATACCCTGAGCTGATGGGACTTGCACCGCAAAGGCTGTACTGCAGACCCTGACTGCTCCTACATTCTCAGCGAATCTCTAGCAAGAGAAACAGAGGGTCGAGACAGCGGTCATCTATGGGATGGCCACGTGCTAAAGAGAAGGCGCCTGCCTCAAACTGATTGCTCATGAGTCTACGCACTCAATAATGCACTTGTCGTCGAGGGTGTAAGGCAATGGTAGATACCAGCTAGCATATCTGAGCTTATGATGAGGTGGGCATCAGCAACAGCCTTACGTGCGTTTCCGACAACAAAAGTCCACTGTCCCTGTGCTGCCTAGCGTGAGGATGGAGCTAGGTCACAATGAGCATTCGACACAGGTGTATTATGTTGTCAACTGGCAAAAGCCACTCGACAGTTGCGAGATCAATGTGCACAGTGTCACTCTAGCGGTGCAAAAGGCCGCTGTCGAGAATGCACATACCCTGGAATATGCATCAATTGCCCTCCACCTCAATCGGTGCGTTATAGCCACAGTATTGATCTTCCATCTTCGTCGTCATTACTCCAAGTAGCCGCAATGGCGTGAGAAGCTTGTTTCGCTAAGGAAAGGGCGACGGTTCAGGATATTGCTAAGTGAGGTGACGAAGTATACGTAGCGAGCTACAGTCCGAGGCGGTCTTATTTATGGAGTATCGGTTGCAAAGGGACATCGACCGTAGCGCTGAGAACGACGCGACAAAGGGTAATAGGGCGTCTACGGCTGCGTTGTGCGCGATCAAGATGGCTTCTATGCGACGTTAGATGATTCCAAAGACTGCAGGGAGGTAGCAAATGGCCTGGAACAGACTCATGATGAGAGGTTTCGACCAAGCAACGTACTGGTTAGCTACGCTGTTATGTTCAGCAAGCAAAACTTCTCGCGTAAAGCCGGCGTCGGCCTTGAGGGTGGGTAGATGATGAGGCTCTACGACAAGAGGAATCGCAATGGAATAGAGCTACGCAGAATTATCCGACTGGGTGCCGTCACCATAGTTGGCGCAAAAGCTCATATATTTCTTCGGAGAATCGTCGATAGTGTCGCGTTTCGTCAAGCCGTTGAACAAGTCGGGCAGTTGGAGGTGCTAAAAAAAAGACTCGCACGTTTGTGGATCGAATCTCGGTCGCGTAGGAACTCCCACTTTACTGGGTTCCTCATCGCTTTTGGCAGCTTCTTCTTGTTCATCCACTCGCTAGATCCAAGGTTCTGAGAAAACCAGCTTGGTTGGCTCCTTCGAGCGTTAGTAGAAGATCGTGCCCTCTTCAAATATCGATGGTCAGTATACGTGTGACGCGTCGAGGACTTACGGTAAGAGCATAATTGTGAATGACCTGTAATCCCACGCCCACGAGGCGAATTGGCAATATGGTGACGCCGATGGAGGCGATCATGTGTCGTTGCTGATGATGGTAACGGGAAAAGGTGGTTCCTTGAAGGCAACACAAATACTGCGTACGAACCATATTGTCTTGTGGGGCCTTCCTCGACTCATGATAGAGCTTTATCAAAGAGTACCTTCTTGTGCCAATACACTAAGATAATACTTAAGTATTTTTTGTTAAGGACCCCGTTCCTAAGTTGAGTGATTATTGGCCAGATTGTGCACGAGCCTTGTGTCTCAAAGAGGCGAAGCGGGGTACAGAGAAATTATGTCAGCGATGGTTGCTGGCTCAAACATGATTTCGTCAACGGGCCATCAACTGCTTGAATACTTTAGAATCTTTACAATCTTTACAATCTTTACAATCTTTACAATCTTTACAATCTTTACAATCTTTACAATCTTT
>JACCKW010001049.1:0-22500 GCA_013623355.1 Fusarium bactridioides | reverse complement strand
AGGCTATATATATATTACTTTCTGAAAGTTAAAGTTAAATAGGATTTCTTAGTATATTAGCTTAATATACTTTAAAAAGGTAATATTATATTCTTTTTAGTCTTAATTTATATAAGGACGGCGTTTCCCTGTTACTATAACTCTTATTGTAAATCGTAAGTACCTTAAAACGGGAAAGATTTATCTAATTTACTTATAGTATATATACTCTTTAGTCCTAGTAAGTTGCCCTTTAATATAATCCTATTAATAATCTAGTTAGCTTTCTACTTTTAAAACTTCTATAGCTAAGAGATTTAAATTATAGCCTGGTACTCCTTATATCTAAAACCTAAGATTCCAAGTTACTCCTTATAAGTAAATATACTACTTTAAGTATACTAAGAAAAACTATAAGGTTATAAGATATTCTAAAGTAGTACAGAGATAAGGCTCCTTTTCTTCTTCTTACTTACAATTATATAGCTAACTTTATAGTTATTTCTAGTATTACTATTTAACTAAGGGGCTTACTTAATAAGCGCCCGAGATAGTCTTAACTTGGTCGCTAGCCCTCTTATTACTAAGATAATAATATTTAACTATATCTCAGGCTTCAGAGTTGGTTTTGTTATTATAAGCCACTTAGTAATCTATAACTCATAGTATCTAAGATTTAAATGTTAAACTAATATATAGTTCTCCTTTAAGAGGTAAATATCTCTCTAAAAGAGTAGTTATTACTAGTATAAAGGCTATATAAGTAGTATTGGTCTATAGATAAGGAGTTCTACTTATATAATAAATATAGTAACTCTGGTCTCTGCGTTTTCGTGGGCTCTGTTAATTAGATTCTTACTAGATGCCTATTCTAGGCGCTAGGGAGCGTAGCGTTATAGGAAAGACAAGCATAACCGTGTAATAGTATCTAGTCTAGGCTAGTAATACATATACTACTTATACCTGTTAGATTTATAGAAAGGGCAATCGAGTTATATGCAATACTAAGAAGTCTACAAACCTGTTTTATTACTGAATAAGAGCCGGATTACCACAGTAAAGAGGGTAAGGTCGTTGCTAGCAAGGTCTTTTCTTTAACTAAGGTAGAGTTTTATAAAAGGGTTTAAGAATTACTCCTAACTATTATATCTGTAGTATGGAATAGTAATATAAGATTAAGCAGAAGGTCCTATACCAGATTTCAAAGGCAAATATATAAGTCTGCTAGTAAGAATATAGAGTAGTAAGGTAAGTAGTAGGACCTAACCCTTACTAAATTCCAGTAGTTAGAGATAAGAAACCTTAATTTATATTACTAGGAGTGCTAATAAAATAGCATTAGGCAGAATATCCTTAATATATTTAAATAAAAAAGTAGGTATAAAAAGTAAAAGCTAGATACTAATTAGTTAGACTAATTATAGATTTATAATACTAATAGAAAATTACAGAAAGATTTTAATAATAAAGGAGTAACTATAAGCAGGAAGTATAAGATAGGTAGTAAGAATAAAAAAGTAACTAAAAGTATTAAGGGGAATAAGCAGAGTACAGAAAGGAAGCATCTAAACCTAAATCATTAGTACTTACCTTTAAGGCTTTAAACAATAGGAGTAATAGTCTTAATAACTATAGGGACTACCTTAATAACAGTGTTTCCAATATTCTTAACGGTATTAATAAGATCGCTAAAAAGCCCTTCCTCTTAAATGTCTTTGGCCGGGATACTTATCAGAGCGTAAAGGGCAGCATCGCTAAGAACGGCCCTATAACAAAGAACCTCAACATGGGGGGCTAAATCACTAAAGTCCGGCTTAAAACTATCCTCGGCTCCTCCTCCAATCGCTTCAGCGATCAAACCAACTGCACTGATGATAGGGGCATCAGTAGAAACAACATTGGCAGCTGTATTAGCAATGCCGCTAAGAAAGCCGAAAAAATCCTCCTGCTCTTCCTGATTATGCACAGACTTCAGTAGGCCATCAACAAATGGCTAAATAGGGGAATCGAGGGCATCTTCAGTTGGTGGCATAGTGGGATAAGCCTTGGGTATATTGTTACTGGCCTGGGAATCTACGGCAATTCAGAGAACAGGCTCAGTGACAGCAGGTGCGATAAGCTTAGCGACGTAGGGAACAAGGTAACGGGCTTCTTTGTAGCGTGCCTGCATCTTAGAGATCATGTCGTACTTGTGAGTTTGTCTTAGGCCCATCTTAAGAAATGTTTGCAGGGCCGCTTCTCCCAGGATTGCTCGACTGGCGTGATACTTGTAATCAGCCGTGGTGGGCGCAGGGGGCCAAGCTTGTCATCAAAAGCAAATGCGGTGTTGCTCGATATAAGCTTACCAATGACTGAAAGGGATGTACCTACAACAACCGCAACAGGTGCACCAATGGGGCCCAAAAAGGGGGTTCCGCCCTGAAGCACGGTACTGTTAATTCTGGCACCAATGTTAACGACCTTGTTGAGGCAGGCCCAGAAGGATTCTTCATCGCCAGCAGGCTCGTTCGTGATTACGTCTTCTGGCTGAGTAATCTTGATATACTCAACGCCATTGCGAGTTGTGACAGGGGCCTCTGTACTGCTAAGTGCATCTACCATGCTTTTATAGTAATTTCCGTATTTTCCACGGATAACGCTCGCCGAGCTCCTGGTACCAAGTCCGTAGACATTCGTCCCATTCGAAGTATTCTGTTCATCGATGAGAACAGGAGAACCGGACTGACCTGTGGAGGGCACTTATTAGCTATGTTTTGACATGACTTAGACAGTACTCCCAAGAGCCTTACCTGGACCAAATGAAATGATGTGCTCGAGCATGTTGAGTGACGTCTTGGATAAATCGCAGGTTGTCTGAACATCTCATACATCTGGGCACCGGGCTCATCGTCGAGGGTCCTATCATCCGGGTATCCAACGACTCCGAGTTTCCAGTCTTTAAAGGCCGCGGTAGTTGGGTTATAGTTGATAGGTGTAACGCTGTTAAAGGGTGTGTCCAGCAAAATCAGGCTAACGTCGTTAGCACGATTGATATCGCTAGTAGTCGACTCCATGGGGCTGACTATCTTGCGACCTTGTCGAAACTGAACGTCTGGCTGTCCAATAGACTGTTTGCCATTGTAACCGATATAAGCACGGATCTTAACAGCCTTGCCGAAATTGTATGTACGGTCATAGGTACAGTGACCAGCAGTAATTACAAGATCATTAGCAATTAGCCAGCCAGTGCCCTGGGCCCAGCGGGTGTCAGACGACAGTTGCTTCTCGAATTTGATTTGAAGCTTGACGATGGCTAAAACCTGGAGTTAAAATTTTCATTTTATTCATAGTAATCAAGACCCTTACAATAATGTTTACCGCCAGGCCGGATATCAGAAATCCGAACTGGTTTGCGGGAGTCGTCCACAAGAGCGGTCTCAATGCCTTCGACAGCTGCCCCGATTTGGAGTACATAAGCGGCAGGCTTGTCGTCAACAGACGCAAGAGACCAGCGACCAAAGATAGATTGACCGGTAGAGGTAGACATTATAAAAGTATTTGATTTACTTTAGTGGACTTGATAACGAAAATGGAGATTTCTATCCCCAGAGATAGTTAAGGTAAGTAGTGAGAATGAGTCTTGACAGATAGTTACAGCTCGAATATATAACATTCAAGTTTTACACAGATATCCAAGGTGACTCATATTTAGTCTCATGCAGCTACCATGCCACATTGCTGAAAAGACCAGGTTTCCCGCACACATCACCTAAAACCATACTAGTGGCTACATAACTATCATTCTGTGGCTAGCTGAACTACACGTATAGGTATGTAGTGTGATATGTGGCTGGCTGAGTAATTCTTATAATCTGAGAAGTAAAATCTAATAATTATTGTGAATTAAATAAAATATTTAACCCTACTGTTCTATTCTAGAGTAAGGGCTATTGATCCTTTGATTTAAGTAGCCGCATCCGTAAACACCATAAGTTGGACACACTGGGTACCTAATTTAGCTTGGCGACGCTTGGTATTCCAATGTTCGCAGAATAATCCCATAAAACTCGAACTCCACCAGCATGCGCCAAATTATACCACGCAGCGTAGCGTCAATGCACGGTACTTATTATAACCGAAGAAAGCAAAGACATAACACGTACCACTCTTTTCGGTCTCTCACATTCCGTCTTTGTCTTGAGTCATGGAAAACTACTACCAAGTATTGCCTACGTGGTTTTCAAAGCGGTCGGACTTGAAAGAAATGTAATAAGAGCTCCATACTTGGACATAACGATTCGGAATACGACTTTTAGGTCTTCCTGAGAAACTTAATACTGTTATCCTCAATTCAGACGAAAGCCGGCCTCCGAACCCGGTCCAAGCCAACAGGAGACTCCGTAGTTTTCTTTACCTCAATTCTCGGCAGAGAGCGGCCCGAAGCCAGGAGATGCTGCTGCAGGATTCCACAGAGCTTGAAACCAGAATAACCGGTCGACGATATGTGTCTTTTTTGCTCCTTCAAAACGGTAACAGACAATTCATTTTCGCCAGGCATAAGGTCTCAAGACCAAAAGTTTTATGGACACCCGAGTTTGACAACTCCAAAAGAAAATGACCGAGCTCGCTGCAGCTCTGAGCTGCATCGATAAATCACAGGAAACTCGCTGGCTCAAAGTAGAACATTACTTCTACCATGCCGAAAGGATGCAATTCCTTTTCGCACATGTTCCACCATACCCGATTGCCTCTATGGTAAATCTTGAAGATCTTATCAAGTTAGATTCACTTCCAGACGCGAAGGTATTCCTGGTTGAACGACTAAAACTTGCCCATTAGCGCTCTGAGGCAGTCTTCTGCCTTCATGTCACCGGATGCTTTCGCAAAGATATTACCCCGTGGAGTGTCATAGCTCTTCAGCTCGACATTCATACTCAACCTGGCACATCCCTGCTTTACAGCATGTTCCCTGTGGGCTTGGATCTGATTCGAGTCGCGGATGTGAAAAAGATTCAAGAGGGAGCTATAAGAGAGGACAATATGATAACAGAGTGGATTGGGGATTTTGAGGTTTTCTAACACCCCGATCGGGTTCATGGAAAAGAAAGCAAGACATATAGAAAGCAGTATAATATCTATAGTCCGGGGGTTCTATTCCTGGAAATTGGTCTCTGGTTACCGCTCTTGACAGCGCTGCGTGGTTTTAACGGAAAGCTTTTTAGTCAATGGTTCTCTAGTCGCTGATCAGAGTCCCTGACCTGCAGGCTTCGTCTGACATACTTAGGACAGGGTTGTCGAGGTCGTAGTGGACAGTAGTTTTTTGATACCTCTTCAATAAACAGATATGTGAAAGAAACCCGTTAAAGGAATCATGATGAGGTACCACCTTGAATCGGTTGAGGGAGTTTCGAATTGGTCTCATTGACATCCTCTTTAGCGGGTTCTCGGCCCCGGGAGTAGGAAGGGATTGGGAACAACCATAGATCAAAATCCTCTCTGAAAATCCCGCCAGGTGACAAGCCTTACTGGCCTTTCGTAGATCAAAACATGACTCCGTTCTCGAAGTTTCGTGAACTGTGATCGAGTGCCGGATCTGGGCAAGCTGGCAAGTTAGTCAGCAATGCGAAATAGGAATCGATTGCAGACGTGGGATAGCGATAGCTGTCTTGGCCGTTACAAGCAACTAAGTGTATATCAACCCCCTGTCCAAAACACGACGATTGCCGGACTACGCCTGCCGTTTTAGCGTCCCTAGGACATGTTTTGAATCGACTTGAGAAGATGGGGCTTTTTCTTTCGTGGTGGGGTACTGAGTATATGTGAGGTAGCGGTGCTTAATTGGAGCAAATGGAAGTGCGATGAACTGGTACCCGAACATCGGGATTCATTGAGACGGCTCTCAATCAGACAGTTTTTGATCATCGATTAAAGCCCTTTTTGATGCTCCTCTCTGCCATGGCAAGATGAGGGAAGTTCTCGATAGGCGAAAAGATATTTAATCATATATAAGAATAGATAGCACGCCATAAAACAATATCCGTGTAAAGCTTGGATTGCTTCTAAATGCGTCGATAATGACCTAGCTAGCGGATGGAGCAAAATAATTCGCCGTTCCGCAAGTCTCTATAGTTGGGATCACAAATGGGTTGATAAACTCAACAGCATCACCAAAGCGACCGCAGGGCAAGCCATCTGCAAATGCCCCGAAAGTGCTCCCATCGACCGATTTCGCGATATTGCCATCTTCAGAGGAAACTCCACCACCTATGCATCTCGATGGCGATAGGAAACACCATTCAAACCACTATACCCAAGTTCACGTCTTCTCGGCAGGAATTCACTCGACCGTGATGCCGATCTCAGGAAGGCCCTATACGGAAATAAGTTAATCATCATCATCTTTAAGTAGAATAGACAAGGCTAAGGGAATAACAGTATCACCATATGTGGCAATTATATCAAGTTCAGTGATATCTCCAATCCCAATGCTGCTCCGTAGTGTTCACGGACCTGGAGCCCGGGATAACGACAATAGCATTACTTACTTCAAGCCCATCTGTAGAAATAATACACGGAAGAAGGTTGCTCAGTTCCGCAATTTCTGTCGCTGTGAAGCTATTCCGTCCCCTTCAACATGCAGACGAAGCGCACTCGATGTTATTGGATCTCCCTCTCGGTCTTGACATAATCGAAACGCCAGACATATGCCATGCCCAGGGAGACCTAGCGATCGACAGAGGCATTCTACCGCCAAGCCGTTGAGAATTTGAGAAGGTGAAAATGGAACAATATTCTTGTGTGTTCATTTCTATGCAAGAAATAATCTGTGGACTTGGTATTTTGTTCTGTGGTTTGTGCAAGATCTACGCCATTAGTTCAGTCGAACGAGTCAAAGTGATTGCTTAGCATCGTCCTAAGTCCCTAAGTGTACCTTCTGAACGAGATCCATGGTCGGAGACACGATCAAGTTGACAACGCTACTATCAATATCGAATAGATAATATCCTGGCATCGTGTTGTGCATGCACGACCGAGCGGTGGCAGAAGCAGTGCCACTCGCTTCCCCCATTGGTAGTCTCATATACAAGTGTCATTCAATTGGACACCGGCGGTATTGGTCCCGGTATAGATAGACCCGTCCCTGGATTACAATGGAACCTCTGACTAACTTTAACTGACTCCTGTCGTCTCCTCGACCATGGGGCCACGCATCAGGGACTCGACCCATGCGACACCTCCAGATTATTGGATTCCTGGATCCTAGCATTATGTGATGAACGTCAGCAAATATCTTGAGGCAGTGTCATGCACTCTACCTGTTACTTACGTCCTGGTCGAGAACTGCCAACTTCGAGAGATATGTATGACAGCTGCGGAGTGACAGGCCTGTCCAGAGCTACATGGACCAATATCACTCCATCCTCACCTCAAAGAGGTGCAAGAACTGAACAGACAGCAATTCCGTTCACAATATATGTTTTACTTGGCGCAACAAAGGTACCGGAGACTCATCTTTATGTTAGGACTACACCGGAAGTTCCTCTTCACATAAATGCAATCTATGGGGGAACAAGCTGAACCAGTCTCTGGTAAGGTTAGTAACACGTAGGCCGAAACCGCTTACGGTTCCCAAACGTCAATTTATACTTGCAATCAGCTATGTGCTAGGACAAGAGGCCTCTTTGTTCATGATCCAGGTCATTTGGACGTATAAGAATGCACCATCGAATCACGGGCAAGTTCGCAACATCCGCAATAGCCACTTTATATGATTATGCTAATTCAGCCATACGTATCATTTCCATACTTCTATTGTGTGTAGGAGAATAGGATGTAGTTAACGTGAACTTGAGTCCTAGCATTTTAATAAAGCAGAGATAACGCCAATGTTTTGATACGATATATTTCATTTCACCCCATGTACTAATCAGTTTGATGACTTAATATATCTCATTAAGATATCATAAGCTTTAAGTATCAGTCAGTACAAATATCAATAAGACAAGGTCAAGCACTTGGTAGCATTTAGTTGCAGAATAATCATCATACTCGCACATGACATGATGGATGTTGGCCAGGGGATGTGGAATCGTAACCTGTCACTTTTTACACCATTGTTTTAACATGTTCTTACTCTGATTTAGCCTTTCCAGATGTTTCTTACTGACTCCTAGGTATCATCTACTACAGGGCTACGTAGTCAAGTATGTATACCACCTTTCAGAGTCTGTGAGTTTTACCACCTCGGCTTCATGACGATTGGGCCCGGCAGGAGCTGTTAGCTACAGTGGTTCACTTCTGCAGTCCAGAATACTTTGAGGCTGGTCATATTGTCGACGCGAGGAATCATGGGGCTATGAATCAAGGTCATGGGCGATGGAAAGTGGCGGATGCCTGGGCTAGAACTTCCTGAACAAGGTTCATTTGGAGGCCTCAGCCAGTCTAAATCTCGAAGCAGATAGAGGAACTCGTGCTAAGTTAGGTCGGGCATTAGGTAAAGAGTGTGATAGATTAAGAGCAGAAACTAAGCAAAACTAAGTACAAAACAGGGAAATGAAAATAGAAGAATTAGCAAAAGAAATAAGAATGCACTACAAAGGGAAGGTTTCCGGTTGCGGCCGGTTTCGAAGGTAATCGATCTTCAAGCTCCTACTGCCACATTTCTTCCTTTTACTTAGCCACTCTCCTAGCGCGCGCCTTATTCATGACAACTTGTGATTTTTTAAATTGGGTTTTCTTCCGGTTGGCGTTCTTGTTCCTTCTTACCATTCGGATCCGCTGTGTACACCTTCAGCAGTGCCTAACCGCCCCCTTTGTCTATAATACCGAAGCTGAACATTCTAGACCTGGGTTGTCTTGATCCTCTGATCAGTATACACGTCTGTTCATGAATCTCCTCCCTTTCGTTGCTTAGAGCTTCTATCTTTATCTCTTAGATTCTGACCTGGACCACCTGGCCACCGGATACATTATCGTTGTTCATTCCAGCTGTGACAACAAAAACACTCTTGCCATCCCTACTTAGGGTCACACTAGTAGGCCCAGCAAGAAGTCCCTCAGAAAGGACTATAGCTTTGCCATCAGGCGTGATCTTAATCAGCTTGTCTTGCCAAAAGCCAACATATGCATTACCATTTCCATCCGTAGCAAAGTCATCAGGTATAGAGGGAGATCCCTTATCGAGCCTGTAGATAATCTCAACGTCTCCAACCTTATTCCCAAGCTTATCAACCTTCATTCGGCCAAAGGTTTGGCGATCGGTATTAGTAAAATACAGGTGGTTTTCATAGATCTTAATGCCATTGACACCAAGACCATAGAGGCCATCGACGCTAGGGGTAAGCTCCTTATTCTGAATGGCCACTCTGATTTTCCCGGTAGTTGTATCTATGTGTGAAATCTCTCCTCGTACAGAGTCAGCACCGAGGATGATATGCTTGTGATAGGGAAGTGCCACGATGCCATTGACGGGGCCATATGTGGACTCCTCAAAAACGGTATCAACAGACAGCTGGCCATTGTTGAACTTGAGTAGCGAAAGTTTCATGCTGTTGTTCTGAAATTGTTGTCCGGTGTCATTGCCTGCAGCTAGAGCAAAGACATCGTTGCCGATCTCGGTAATGCCAAATAGACTGTTGACGCCCTCAATCTGAGCAATCACGTCCGGTTTGACGGGGCTTTTATATGGATTCACTGAGTAGAGTTTGGCTTCCCCCATTGTGCTAAGTAATAGGTCGCCGTTGGATCGAGAAGCAACATTCTCGATCCGGACGCCGGGAATCTCGACAATATCCCGGACTTTTGGCTGGGAAGGAAGACATGATGAAAGGGTGCCCGAAAGGAGGAGAGCAGGGAGAATGGATGCAAGTCCGTAGTGCATGGTGCTGATGGAAGCTGAAAAAGATCGAGTTGCGATGTTATCCAAAACACGGCTTTTAGATAGAAATAAGCGATCCTCATCATATCCATATCATAAACGGCACAAAGGTGACGTATGGTTTCTTAGATGCTTTAATTTGTCAGCGGCTTATTAAAGCTGTAATCCTGCTATGGCCCCCAACGCTGACATGCATATTCCAAGCTCAAAGGAGCCCGAAATGGATTCCCATCCCTGCCGGAATGCCCTTATCAAAGCTCAGATATACCAGTTTCCCCGAATCCTGGCGCCTGGTTAGTTTATGGTTAGAGATATCAGCGAATTTATCCAGTTCTTACCTTTAATGGAACAGTCTAGGATAGACCATCGCTGATACAGATACATAAGCTCTGTTAGCTTTACTCGAAAAACCATGAGATACTGGTTACAGGTTTAGCCCAGGGAACTGTTTGTGTTATGTAACTAGACTAGTATTGGGCTAGAAAGGCTCAACTCGTTCGAAAGTTGGATACATGGAGCTTTAACAAGAACACGACTGTAGACAAATGGGAATAGACTATATCATTAGTACAGAAGCGACAACGGGACGTCAAAAAGTCGGAGGTCCTCGTCTATGGTAAAGTTGTTTCATCTGCGAGGCTTTAAAAGAGATCGGAAGATGCGCTGTACCGCAATATTACGAGTCTCCAGGTAAGACTTCCTATGAGCATTTGTCTCAGCTGGCTGATGCTAAGCTGCGAAGTTCCAGCTTCCGGAAGCACGGATGAAAATAATGAATTGACAGTGCGCACTCCACCGTCAATACACTACATTGATATCAAGTCCCCTGGTTTTTCATTCAGAGCTGTTTCAGTAAGGACAGAAAATAGCTAAACCACAATCATGCTAACAAAGGTATAGCCCATGCGACGCTCGGAGATCCGCAAAACCCTTTGCCAGCTTCAACTCTATTGGCAAGACAAGAGGATATAGTGCAGATCGCTCGAATTGTTTTACAAACGCAAAGGCAATCCGTTGCGGATGCCCAAACCCTCGGTCGTGTTATGTCAATTGTCAAAGCCCTGTTATCGAGCAAACGCAGAATTGACGACAACGCCGAGATTCCTGCAGCTGATTTTTGGAAGTGGTTACTTCAGTGTGTATTCTGCCGTCTCGCAAATGGGTTTTTGCTGTCCATCGAAGCCTACGATTTATTGAAAATCATACCCCCGAGTGTTAGCGGCAGAGTTGTATTAGAGAAAATCTGTCGCGAAAAAAAAGCCGTCACGCGGGTTTTGTTATCGAAACTCTTGTCTGGTGTACTAAATCGCAAATCGCAATTACTCCCTCGTTTTATGCTTAAGAACTGGGGCGATCCTGAAGACAGTCATGGCTTTGCCAGCACCCGATGGACTGACGACGGCGAAATGACTGTGCTTCTTTGCGCAGCTCAACTACACGATACAGAGGCCGTTAGGCTACTGCTGGGATATGTTGCTACCCTAAAAAGACCATTGCATCGTCGCGTGATGAGACTCCTCTACTTCTAGCATTCAAAAAGCCTGGCGGAACTGATGTTATCGCATTGTTGATTGAGAACAAAACGAACCTTAGGGTTCCTCTTCACCAGGACTTGCACGGCTCTAGCAGAGGGCCCTTTGCCCAATACCTAATTGAGGCTGTGACTAACGCAGACTTTAAGTAGGTGGAGTTGTTGATTGACGATGGGGCGGACATCAATGCCCTTCCGCAACTTTGTCGACCATCAGCTCTACAAACGGATCGAGGCTGATGATATGGAAATGATCGATATGTTAAAACATCGACCATTACATACGCTTATACTGAAATATTATTAATTTAGATCTCGCCTAAAAGCCACCAGATAGCATTCTAAGTATCTATTGAAAGCTGCATTTACGACGTTACTCGGCTGTTATTTAGACACGGCGCTGATCGAAACATCCGCGACTGCACTAATTCAACGGCATTATAACCGATGGCTCGGAGATTCTGCGACCACGAAAGACAGTGAGAAATCATTGTCTTGTGATTATAGGTAAATTAAGATACACTTGATCTATAGGGAAAAACCTCCGTGCAGTAAAAAAACCCTTTTTGTTTTAAGCCTAATCCCACGTTGTGTGATAACCAACCGTACCTCAACTGTGAGCCGACTTGATGTCGAGCTCCCAATGCCTAATTATCTCTCTTCCCGAATGTCTATAATGGGGAAAGTATTCGATTTACTTCGGCTGATGCAGGCATCGACCGTTGCATGAGCCGGAAGCACAGCACTTGCCTTCATTATCTGTACCTCTACCACAGCACATGTCATTGAAGCTCCCAGAGTCACACTTCTCAGGGTTTGTGGCACATCCTTCTCCTGCACCAGTACCGCAGAAACATCTTCCATCTTGACCTTTGACCCCAGGGGCGCAGCATGCGCGGTTGTTGGGAAACTCGCCACATGGAGCGCATTCCGCAGCCTTGCACCTCCCATCGATACAACTCAGATCGCGATCGAAGTCTTTGAGATCACATCCAGCGAGACAGTCGCAGGGGGATTCCTTCTTGTTCGAGATATGGCGGCAGAAGCCGTCAATGCAAGACCCAGGCAGAGGGAAAATATTTTTGCGGTCCGTTCTTTCCTTGTGGCATTCAGCAGCCGGAGGACGTGTGCAGTCTTTGAAGGATTTGCAGGTCTCTCCAACCTTGACACATGGGTAAACCGTTTCGCCAAAGAAATCACGTGCTGGGAGGTCACGGATCTCGGGGGTGACGCTGGGTGTTTTGCAATTTGCAGGAAAATAGGGTGGATCTGCACGGCTGATTGCTTGAGCAATGCCGGCAAACGCGACAACTAGGATACTTTTGTTAATAAGCATTATGAAGGGGGAGACAAGATATAGTAGGCTTATAAAACCCTGATTGGCGTGACTTATAGAATGGTGGAAAAGGGTTTATTGCTGTAGTAGAAGGTAAATTAAAAACGATAAAGTTAGCCGCCCTTTGGTGCAAAGGTCAAGCACCTAGGCAAGCCCTCTGCGGTAACGCAAGAGGCAGTAAGTTCAAAACCTGCAAAGGGCATAAAAAAGACCCCTCGTTAAGGCAGGCCTCTAAGGTAAGCCTAGCGCGCCGACCAAGGCCAAGGCACAAGCCTATTACTAGGCGTAGTAACTGTAAAAGCTAGGGGTTATAGGGGGTCTATTAGTAGGGGTCTATTAGTAAGGGTCTGCTAGCTTTAGCTAATTAGCAGGCTGATTATAATAGGTCAGGGATAAAGGAAGAGCTATAATTAGTCCGAATTAAATAAAGCCTGATTTTCCCTGCCTTAGAGGTTAAATAGTAATAGTATAAGGGAGTAATAAGGAATTAGGTTAGATTAAAATTATACAGGGTAGTAACCCTGCAGTAATAAGACTCTATTTACAAGATAAAGTTAGCCTGCTTAGAGACTTAAATATTATCAACTTTCTAAAGCCTATAGTTTATTAAGTTTACTTAGCTATCGGTCCGAAATTGCCTTAGAAAGCCTTTTAGCTAGGTAGTTAACACATAGCCTGTATTTCTCTTAAGCCATGTTTCTCCCAAGCCGTGTTTCACTCCAACTTTCTCTAATTCCTCCAATCAAAGAACACGTTAGCACGGCTGGAATAGGACGGCAGCGGCAAGTAATCGGCTGAAATAAATATTCTCTCTGAGCCGTTTCACTAAGACGCGGCTCGAGTCGGCCCTACTCAACTTCATTTTCATCCCGCCTTGACAAGTTGTCCAGCTGTCACCGCCCTACAGATGATCGCCATGCACTGGGATAGGCCCCGCACAGAAAGCCAATTGAACCAGTACCTAAATCTTAGGTTGTTTCGGAAGTCGGCACTTGTCGGTATCGGTTGAAGACTGGTCCTTTGGCTGCCGCCTTGACAGCTGGGGGATCAGCGCCGTGAGAATTTGTATGTCACTGTGTCTCAGGTGCACTCCGTAAGCTACAGGCAGAAGCACCACTACTTCAGCTGTGGCTTACGGTACACCGGGATTACAATGACCTTACTTATTGACTGAGGTAAAAGGGACAGGCTGCCGTGATGAAATCGCCGATGCTCTCCTAATGGCCATGGTATATGGGCACGGATCGTTTGCATCTACTTGCTAAATCTGTTATCTCCGGATCTTTACGGACCTTCTGCTTCAAAGCTACATTCCTATGATATTAACATGCACTACAAATCGTTGTTGATTGGCTCCTCTGTCCTAAATGTTTAACTATCCCACTTGGGAATCGTCAATGCCGAGGGAAGCACCCTTTTAGTTTTCTAGCTTGCTATTAAATTCATCTCCCGCAGTTCCAAACAGCTATCGAAACAGTTAGTGTCTAGAGGAACCGATAGGAGAGGTGATTATTACGTACATCGGATAATGCTAAGAGGGTCATACTAATAATTAGAGCCTAGAGCACGTTATCAGACATTTTGGACAGCTTGGGCCTCAACAATGAACTTCTCAGCTTGGTCAGTGATGTGTGCCTGAAATCCAACATCCGAGTATATGTGTCTGGGTATTACAGCATGTAAACTGCAGCAACAAATGTAATGGAGGCATCGTGTGTGTTGCGGCAGCTAAATAGCTCGTCGGCCATTCCTTGAATACTGTGAGATTGCGTAAGGGCTAAAGGGTCGAGGATGAAAGATAGAAACTGAGGGCATCGAAGTATCATATCAGCTCGAAGGTCCTTGACAAGTGTAAGAGGCGCAGGCATGCTAGTACAGCGGCTGTTGTATGCATGACTTGAGTATCATGGACTATTCTTGGAGGTGAGTATATCTTGACATGATACAAGCTTTCGAACGCTTGCCAAACCGTCCACACTGCCATCTTCTGATCCAGAGTGGCCTCTTTGCCAGACGCAATAGAGGCCGAGTCTGAGGCATAGACCACAGCGCGGCTTCACCTCGTCGCACTTCTTTCGCCTCTTACGGCAGGCCAAACAACCCGGCTGCGTTCTTAGACGTCGTACCATGGGTAATGGAAGTAGCCGAAGAGGACCATGCGATGTGATGCATTGACGATTGACAAACCAGACAAGTGTTGGAAGAAAGGGGTAGAGACAAGTGTCGGGAGGAATGTCAAGGGAGCCGCTAGTAGAGTGCGGGGGAATTTTGAAAACCCAATCATGATGGTTTGCGCTGTGCGTTAGCGTTGGATTACGCCTTCTTACACTAGCTAATGCTAGTTCATCGCCAAGGGCACTATCACAATAGGGAACTTGGGTACAAAGTTGGATCATCATTTCTCTCATGGCCTTGGTGGCGCCAAAGAACCACAACAGAATTAAATTGGGTTTAGACCTGCCCTGTGTGCTCGCCGTTCACGTTCCTCTCACTACAACTCCAAATCCTCTGCGATATTCCAATGCCAGGCCTACGATCGCACACCAAACGTAGCTAATTCATGACATCTCAACGCAATGAACCTTAGAATGTAAGAGAACTTCTGTCAAGACAATTCAAAATCTCAACAGAATCTGACACTGACAGTGTTCATCATAGTCAACAAGGTCCGAGATCCTGCGAGGTATGCCATTTGTATTCCCTGAACTGCGCACTGGTGAGATTAGAAATTGCTTCAGAAAGGAGATTGAAGCAAGCGTGTATCGTGATGAAAGCAAGCAAGAGATGCTGATGCTGACAATGGACTTAGAGATGCCGCTCACGCAAAGTAATAACTCACCTACATCTTTTACCTTTCAAGCATTATGCGATAACTGATGTTTTCCCAGGCACCTAATAGCCTTCACTGACGCTTTTTTACCCAGGTTCGATGCGACGCGCTGTGGCGAGCTGTTCCGTGTTCCAATTGTCTCAATGGTGGCTTTGAATGCTTGGTATCAAATTCTACGCCCTCGTCACAAAATCGACGTACGGGAAAAAAGATCACACCGGAGATGTCTACAGACAAAGCTCTATTACATTCAGGCCTACAAAGAATCCAGCCAAGCAAATTATCTGTATGTTGATTCTATCTTCCTTATCCAAGCAAAGCTCTGAAAGTGCAACAGGTCGAGAGAGGTCAAGTCGAGGATGGCTTCTACGTGGACATGGTCTTGAAGCCAACATCTGCTTGGCCATTAATTACAGAACCTGGCCGTGTTACATACCTTGGCGCTTCTTCCCATGTCACTCTTCTCACCCACCAGGAGCAAAACTCCGGAAATGCCGTCCATTATCTAATACCCGACAACAGTCGAGGTACAAGATCCAGCCGAAGCAATGTGGATAAGGTCGAGAACCAAATCCTGGCACAGCGAGGAGCTTTTCTCCTCCCACCACGATCAATCAGTGATCAACTTGTCGAATCTTACTTCACATGGGTCCATCCCATCATACCCGTTATCAATCGTGCTCGCTTTATGAGACAGTACCGAGACCCTAAGAACCCTCCCTCTATCTTACTTCTTCAAGCTGTTTTCCTTGCCGGAAGCCATATTTACAAGGCTACACACAATGAGAATGCCACGGCAGAGGTTTCGGTGTTCACTTTTTATAAGCGAGCCAAGGCTCTATATGATGCCAACTACGAGGACGATCGCATCGTCATAGTGCAGTCATTAGTACTCCTTGGCTGGTATCAGGGGGGGTCAGCGGAAGCAGTAGAGAGTGTCTGCGATTGGAATCGTCTGGCAATTGTGGTGGCTCAAGGCTGTGGCCTGCACCGCTGTGTCGACAAGTCCCAAATAAGCCGTGTTGACAAAAGCTTACGAAGGCGCATTTGGTGGACGCTTTTCGCACGAGATAGGTTCACTGCTATGTCCTTCGGCCGGCCACCTTGCATCAACCTCGAGGATTCCGACGTCACGATGATCACTGAACAAGATTTCGTTGAGCACAACTCGCAACATGACTCGAGATATTCTCTTGAACCACAACAAGTCCAATTTCACCTGCAATACGTGAAGCTTTCTCAGCTTGCGGGCGTTATCCTGTCACAACACTATTCTGTAGCGACTCTGTTGTCAGGCGAGGCGAGAGAAATACGTCCCATGGACCAAATGCTGGCTGATTGGCTTAAAGATTGCCCATCGTCCATATCCTGGAAATCAACTCAATACGAATTCTGGCCGGCACTCCTGCATTTGAAGTACTATACGGCTGTTTGTCTCTTGCATCAATCCACAACATTTGCAACAGCAACACCGTCTACTCAGAGCACCTCAAATAGTCCTTCAGATATTGTCGCCTCGGAGGCAGCTGATATGATCGTAACCATAGCTGAGGTTCTTATGAGCCGGGATCAACTTAAATATTGTCCATCATTCGCTGCTTATAGTCTGTTATCGGCTGGAAGTGTATACATCTACCAGATTCGGTGTAGCACTTCATCCTTCCGGCAGATATTAAGGAGGAAGCTCAGTAGTTTCAAACTATCACTGGGGGACATCTCCCGGGTCTGGGGAATCGGGAAGGTTGCAAACGAACTTTTCCAGAAGGTCATCGATGAGAAGGCATCAGAACGCATTTAAGGTTTAGTTGATAGGCATGAAGTTTCTTCGTTCAGAGAGTGTTATAATGTGTGTACGTGGCGTCAGTGTGTTTGATAAATTGTATTGCTATATGAACAACTCAGAGAAGCCTTACCTGTCTCCCAAGTACCCAAAAGTGACCAGGAACAGGTTCTGGTAGGCAAATTGCTGCAATCGACTTAGTCCTTTGGCCAAGTCTCAGTGTCAGGACTTCATTTTGCCACTAATTTACTCAGACAAAAGGTCCGATATGAACTCCAGTAAGATGAGGTTTCCACCAGCCACGTCATGAGTCGAGTGAAATAAAATCACAGGCTACACACGGTCTCAGACCTCGGCAGGCAATCCTTCTTATCAGCACACCAAGAGTCATTAGAGAAATAACGCAAGCCACCTCGGTCGGTAGAACCAGGAGGCTCGGGATTGCTAAAGGATTAAGAGCTGACTATTGGAGGGTTGTGATGCGAGGCCTGTGATCTACAATTATCCCAGACTAAATTTTGCGAACTTTGCGGGGTAAAGCGATCAGGCGATCGTGCCGTGTCTGCAAACCAATAGCAGACTTATGCGCCGTGCATATCGTAAAAGCCTACCCCACAGAGTCAGTAGTGTGGCGAGCTAGTCATAGCTTAGGATAGTGTTTATCTTCTCGGTCTCTAGCAGGAACTTGGATGCGATTTTGGAAGTTGTCCATTCTGGGTTACAAGGGCCATATGGCCTTGGGCCAGATTTATTATAAAGGTGGCTTTTTACATCCCTCAGAGAAAGATTATCACCGAACTTGATAACCTTTTAAAAATATTCGCTTACACTAAGTACTGCCTGTTGGGGTCCTGGAAATTACCCAAGATTCACTTACAATGCGACCTTTTCGGTACCTTGTACTGCTTGAATGCCTGTTATTTGGTACACTTGCTCTCTGCCCCAGTCCAATATACCGACTCTCGATGCCCGCGATGCGTCTCCAATCGTGTCTCTCGAACAGGGAACAATCGTTGGTACTGCTACGATCGTGAATACAGCTTCATCCACTATTCACAAGTTTCTGGGCGTGCCATTTGCTGAGTCCCCTCCCAAGAGATTCGCATCACCGGAGCCTGTCAAAAAGTCTCAAGATACCATACTGGCACAGAAATGGAGCCCAAAATGTATCGAGAACGCAGGTATGTAATCCCCCAGCACGGCTTTGCTCAGGACTTATCTACATCATAGCGCCCGGTCCTTTGGTCGATGACGACGAGCAAAGCGAAGATTGCCTCTATCTCAACGTCTATGTCCCAGACACCGCCACAAGCAATAAAGCTGTCATGTTTTGGATCTACGGAGGTGATCTCCAGTTTGGAAATGCAGGACAGCCCAACTATGACGGTTCTCCTTTCGCTGCGTCCCAAGACGTTATCGTAGTGTCAGCTAACTATCGAACCAATGGTACGTTATAGCCCGCATGCACTTTCTGTGGTGCTAACCACTTGACCCATACATAGCCTTTGGCTTTTCTAAATCACCGGAAATCTCTACCAGCCAAAGGAACTCTGGGTTCCTGGATCAGAGACTGGCACTTCAATGGGTGCAGCAAAACATTCAAGGGTTCGGGGGTGACCCGAAAAAAGTCACAGTCTTTGGTGAAAGCTCCGGTGCCTCCTCTGTTGACCGGCTGCTTACTGCTCCTCCAAGTCCACTGCCCTATCAGGCAGCCATCCTACAGAGTGGACAGGCTAGTGTCAGTGTCGCTTCAGGTGGAGACGGCCCGGCGAGCTGGCGCTCACTTATGAAGCTTCTGGGCTGCAATGGCTCTGCCAGTGAGTTAGATTGCGTCAGAAAGGCCGATGCTCTCAAGATCAGGTCCCTGGTAATGGATAAAGGCCTTGTTTTCACCCCAATCAATGATGGAGTGACTCAATTAGCCACCCCTCAAATTATCAGTCGTTCTTTCGGACACGCTGCTCCTGTTCCCATGCTGATAGGAAGCAATGGACTTGAAGCTTCATTATTTCTTCAACCCGTTTTCAAAGAGCTTTACGAATCAAAATCCGCGAATGCCACATATGAAGGCTTGGCTGGACTTCTTGGTGGTCAAGCTGCAGGTTTTATAAGAAAGGAGGTTGTGAGTAAGACTTCCAAAGGAGCAGTCGCGCTGTTCTATGCACTGTCACAACTTGCAACGGATATTCTCTATAAATGTGTGAGTAAACTTACCGAACTCCTCTGCACCTGGCTTCTTTTTTTGGTGTAGTTCACTGTACGTTCGCCGAACGTCAAGCTTACCAAATATTCTTCTTAGCCCGCTTCTCTTGTCTCAAAAGCGTCAGCGGCTGCGGGCAACCCGACATGGCGCTACCTTTTCAACGGAACCTTTGCAAATACTCAAGCACCTCTTATCTTACCAGAGGACGGCCTCACTAGTGTCGGCGCTTTCCACTCATCTGAGATCCCTATTGTATTTGGCACATACGGAGAATATGAGAAATATGCGCCTTCCACCTCGAACGAGATTGCGTTGAGTAAGTATATGATGAAAGCTTGGGCAGACTTTGCAAAGAAAGTCAAGGACCGGCGTGGGAGAGAATGACAGGAGGTCTTGGGGATAAGATGGCATGCCTTGGTTGTGACAAGAATCCAGCGGGCATGGAACTGATTAGTAGAGTCAATCTGGATCTTGACTGTATCCTGATAAATGCAATAAGCCATTATTTTAACAATGGTCCATAAGAGGAACGACTCAAGCAGTTCTACATAGGAATCAATCAGAGCGTCTAGTCTCGAAAGCCTACTATCTGAGCTTGAACAAAGTAGACGCATCGATGAATAAGACAAATGAAAGTGAACAGAATGTATAGGAGATGTCTTTCCCCGTGTCCGAGTCTGCAAAGCATCAGATTGATGCTCTCAAGTCTCGAGTCCTTTTTCCATCGATGCCCAGTCTGCTCACGGATGACAACCTCCGAAAATTCTTAGTTGCCCCGCCAGCTGAAGTGAGGGAATAGCCAACTTGATCCCCTCTGACCTTATGCTTCACTGTGCACCAACAGCGCGTTTTTTCGATGGCCTGTTTCTCTGTGATTGCATCATAAACGACACCACCAACAATTTAATTCATTCCAAGCTGCACAATATCCCTTTCCTCCCCCCCAACCTGACTGTCTCCAGCACTGGTGTTCAGACTCTGCGCGTCGGCTATCGCCGCTGTCGTAAGGACTGTGTAGCGCAGGCGCTAGGATCGTGATACCTGGCCCTTCCAATAAGCGGCAGCGTCTTGACAAAACTTCATAGCTCTCAAGAACTCATGGCAGAGAAAGCGATCGTGGACAGCAGTCCCCGAGCAAGTCACTGTACGCTCTTCCCTTGGCAGAAGGTGTTACTGACGTTGCGCCGCTCGACGTTAAGTAGGAGTAGACTTAATTAATCTGAGAACGACGAATTGCAGCGAGAAAGAAACCTTCTTCTGTCGCCAACGGTCAATATTACATTCCTGATCACGGCCAACAAGGGGACAATCACATTGCGCATGAACGAGCTACCGCAAGCTTTGATCTAAGCTTCAACGATATCTGAGGATGCCTCAACGTGTTTGCGCTACTTCTACTACGTCTGGTCTTGTTACAAAGTGTATAGATCGGCAGTGCAGGTACATGTAACACACAATGCACAATCACAGTACGAGGACACCAAGGCACATAGCAGCCATTCAGACGGGGGTGAAAGAACTTGGAGCCGCACTCTGTTCGCACTGCCAAGGTATCCAAGGTCATAGCTCGCTGCAAGCCTTTACAACAAGCATATATTCGTCTCGACCTCAACTTAGACTAAGATCCTCAATACTGTTTCCAATCTCAATGGATTCACACAACAATCCGTTTGCAGAACACCAATCCAGTTGTTCAGTATCTAGCCTCCTTTTATGAAGATTTCGTCCAACATAATGCAATCAGAACGGCTTACAAACAAATCATTATAAACTTGATCTTGATAGCGATGAGGCCTTGGCGATCGAAGACGACATTACCGCCCTGAGAATCTACTCCCTCCCGGTAAGACATAGTGGATAAGACACTGCCAGGCTTGACTCCGAGAGATGCCTTTGCTACGTCATCGACTAACACGTCAACGCTCATCGGTAGACATGTTGATTAGAGGTAAGACACCCCGACTTATAATAGAAACTGGTCTTCCTGAAGTCACAGAAGTCGATTGTGCTGATTCTGCTGAGACCAACGTTAATGGGACATGGTTAAGATGACATATGACTGAGGTGGACGGCTAATTGTCAGGAGTAGCAATCGTGAATATACCAGCCATATGATAACAGTATGGAATGCCAGTCTGACTTATTGGTGTTCTTTACCTTTGTGCGCTGGAGGCTGAAGCCTCTTTAAACTACCCACAACCTTATTCCCGCCAGTCTGACACGAATATGTTAAAGATGGGGTTTCTTGGGGTACATATCCGTGTGCTTACGGAACAGATAACTGGCGAAAGTGAGTTCCAGGGGCTGGCTGTCGGCTCGATTATCTTAGGCTTAGGTATGATAATAGTGTGAACTTGAGCGGTTTTGATCCAAGTGTACTGCGACATTCCGTCAATGGTTCTCTTGAACCCTATCTATAATTTCCAGATACCTCATACTCAGCAGATGATACCTTGAGGCCCTGTACTTGATCTCATCTGATCCATTAAATGATTTGAAAAACTCGTCGTGAACCTCAGTATGGGCTCGCCATACAAATGAGTTGTATTTGACCTTTGTTCGTCACTGACATAAACTCTAGGCCCAAGGAGTTTAGTTTCAGCATCGCCGGCCAAGCGTATAGTTAACTTCACCCAATTGAGTGACTGCTATCGAGAGAA
Organism: Fusarium bactridioides; assembly: GCA_013623355.1. Lineage (NCBI taxonomy): Eukaryota > Fungi > Ascomycota > Sordariomycetes > Hypocreales > Nectriaceae > Fusarium > Fusarium bactridioides. Next base: position 325 of record JACCKW010001049.1, on the reverse strand, counting down.
CGTAGCATCGATATTCGTGATATAAAGCTTCGACAGCCTTTTCTATTCATAACCCCGGTAAGGGCCACGGCCCAGTTGTAGTCAATCGGACCCTGGTACCGAAAGAGCAGCCTCTGTAAAAAGGCGGGGAGACTGACTTTGCCCTGTTTGGATGGGGTTGCAGCTCAAAGGTTTCACGAGGAGGGCTGTGGCAGCTGTCGCGGAGCTTTGAATCTTGAAGTAGTAGACTCCGTATATGTCTAACAAAAGACAAACAAAAACACAGAACGTTTAGGCTTAGTAAACATATAGTAATTTATAAGATTTAAAATTCCTATAAGTACCT
>JACCKW010001048.1:0-24802 GCA_013623355.1 Fusarium bactridioides | reverse complement strand
ATAGGAATTTTAAACCCTAATATATACATTCAGTGCAGTTTCAGAGGCAGTACAAGGCTTTCTGGAGCGATCCTGGCACAGCCTCGCCACTTTGGATATCTATCCTGTTTTCAATGCTGTTCATCTCCGCTAACATATCTCGAACGGGAAAAGAAAACGAAATACCAGGACATGGATTTGCAGTTGCTGCCGCCCAGTGTCTCGCTTTGGGCGAGTATTTCCGTCCTAAGGCCTTCTGCTTTGAGGCACTCCTGCTTTATCTCCATTCACGCTTCATCACTTGTCTCGAAATACATCCGGATATGGGTGCTCTTCTTAGTGTGCTTGCCCACATTGCCACGGTCTCTGGCTATCACAGAGAGAGTAGCGTTCTGAGTCTGAGTCCTTTCGCAGCAGAGATGCGACGCAGGGCATGGAGTATGTTCATGCAGCTTGATCTTCTGGTATCATTCCATCTGAGTGTTCCGTCGAGAATCAGCTTAGCAGTCTCAGACACACAAGCTCCAAGCAATCTTCTCGACTCTGATTTTGATGAAGACAGCACTCGACTGCCATCCTCACGACCGGACTCTGAGCTGACGAATGTGACATTTTGCATTCTCAAGCACAAATTAATGAAAATATTTGACAAGATTCTTCAACATGCGCTGGTAAATCCTTCACACGAGGGAATAGACACTCGCATTGACTCTTTGGATGCTGAACTCAAGCATTTATACGGAAGCCTGCCGGAATTATATCGACCTCGCCCAATCGAGAATTGTATAATCGACCCTCCTCAACTTATCGTCGCTCGCCTTTGTATCTCTTTCGTATACTACAAGAGTCTATGTGTTCTTCATCGTCCACATGTAACCAAGCATCGAGATAAGAGCATTCGAGAATGCTATTCGGCTTCATATGCCCTGGTAACTGACCTCCTACAAGCCTATGAGGAGTACAAGCCTATGAGGAGTACAAGCCTGGAGGACAGCTGGAGACTGAGGAGTGGTTCATGAAGAGTATCACCTGGCATGATTTCTTACTCGGCGTAACCACATTGTGTCTTGTGGCCTACGCAACAAACCAGATGACGGAGGGATTTCATATTGACCAACTTGGTGTACAACTTCTGTTGGAAAGAGTCAGAACAATGATTCGAACTGAAAAATCGGAAGATGAAGCAGGGGCTAGATCGAGGGTTTTATCAATAGGGGAAGCTACGATCTCTCGTTTAAGGGCACAACAAAACAGCGAAGGCATGCAACTAATAGCCGACACGCAGATGTTACCACCCGCTAGCACTATACTAGCATCGCCAAGTGGAACTGAGGGAAGTGGGCGGAAACAGGGGGAGGCCCAGTTACAACACGAAACTAATCGGGACTATCTCGACGAGCTGTTCGATATCTCTCATCATGAAATACTTACCACGTCGGAAGTATAGCTCTGTTACCTATCTCCTATGAAAGTAAGATTCAATTATAATTATAAAAGAGTGATTTAGAGGCCCAGGCTAAAGAAGGCTTAATTCTTTGACACAATGTACTTCAACCACGACTCTAGATGAGAAATGATATAAGCAGCTCCAGGCTCGTCAACAGACGCTGGATCCTCAAAAACACTCCTCATACCCTCTTCAACGTGACGAAGTTTGTTTGCCACGCCCTGCATCTCTTCCAAAACATCCACCGCCTCCTCACCATGATATTTAATGCTGGCCAGTATATGTAAAAACAATGCTAGCGCAGCGTTATACTCGGTCGTACTATATACTTCCCCAAAGCAGGCTATGCGAGAAAAATGTGATATGGCGCTCGATCCTGGCGGGATAAGGTATGTATTGACCAGCGAAGTCAGTGATACAGTTGTTCGTTGTTCCGGGAGAGCTATAACGAATTTACCAGGACGCCCTTGGCTAGAGGACGGAGATTCTTGTATGATCTCTTGCAACGTAGCATAGGCATATTCTGTCCCAAAATTTGTTCGTAAACGCAAGTCTTGCTCTATGAAATGGCATAGAAGCCGCTTCCAAACCAACTTCCGGATAGCCTCTGGTTTAACAACATTCATCGATGCCGCTAGCTGAACGAGTACGACGAACCCCTCTACAGGCTGCGATAGAACTGCCTTGAGATAGAATTTGTTTCCTAGGCATGCAAAGAAGGCGACATGTAGCGGTGGAACCACATTGCTGAGTGCTGATGGAAGAGTAGTGACGAGCTCTGGGCTAGCACTTTGGGGGACGTGGATCCCTGGGAGTCGGGAGAGTTCATCTCTGCACCACTTGAGAGTTTTTGAGCGTGCCAGACTAGGGACGTTTTCAATCTGGGTGCAGATAGTAGCGAGGAAGACAGACAGGACAGTACTATCGTGGAAACGGTGTCTGAAGACCTCTGCGAGTTTCTGCCTCCACATCCCTCGATTGTGCTTGTCTTGGAGTGATACAAGTGGCAGTGCCGCGGCGATCTGATGGCTGATTTGAGGAGGGTTGGCTTGTTTGTTCATCCTCTGAAGCAGGAATGCGCAGCCATCGCAGCATGTAAGTGGCAGAACGATGTCGACCTCTGGGCAATTCCCCAGCGCCAATGGACACTTCACTTGGAGCCTTTGGTTGGGCAATGGAAGGTATGGAGTTTTGTTGTCCTTTGGGCTTGATCGAAGAAGTAACGTTTGGATGGAATTCGGCTCTCGGCATATCGGACAGGTAGCATATGCCCTTGACCGTGCACCATTCTCAAGTTTCCGGGTGCCCTTGAAGCCAGAGATAAACAGTGCCTTGTCGACATCTTGTTCATCCAACTTCTTCGGCTGGGAAGATACCGGAAGCTTCTCAGTGTCTCTCTGTGCCTTTACTCCACTAGCGGGGTACCAAAAAGTGTCAGCTAGGGCGAGCCTTGAATCATCTCGCAAAGGACCATCGAGTATCCCTATCGCTGACTGGACCTCTTGTAAGCCTTTGGTGACACGCCTGAGTGCCGCGTGTTCCATCTCCACCTTGGCTTCGAAGCTGGCCCAATTTCTCTTGTTCTCAAATCTGAGTGATGCGCGATGAAAGTCTAGGTTGCTTGGACCGTGTATTTCGATGGCTCTGGACTCGGCGATAGATGTCAAACAAGACCAAATGTTTTTTTGGCGATCGGTTGCTGCTTTCAGCTCTTTCTCGGCTGCCATCAGTAGATATGTCATGGTTCTCATCCCTCGGGAGTTGATATCGTCTCTTTCTATGGACAGGCTGTCTCTCGTCGTTGTTCTGCGGAGGCTCTCAATCCACAGCTTGACCAAGAATCCTTCTCCCCTCGTTTTGGCAACTACCATTATCGCATCGAGGGCACAGTTGTTTGATACCAGTTGAAGCTTGGCGCGTTCGGACACGAGGTCGTTGTAGATGGACTTCATATCGAACACGTTACCGTAAGGCAGGGCCACTTCATCTTTGGAGAGTTGAATTGCCTCTGGAACGCGAACCCTCAGCAGCCTATCGTAGGTCGTCTGGGGAAAGTCGGCCCATTTCGTTCCACTGAACCACTTAAAGTAAGACCCCTTCCGAAGCAAACTAGCGAAACATCCTTTGGCTTGAACGACGAATAGCTCGTTACTCCATGCGTCGTGGAAAAGAACCGCACAGTGTGGTGATAGTGCACAGATAGACATGCCAATTGAGAATTTGCTTCGCGAAGGAGGACGAGACCTGTTTCCAAAGACAATTATGACAGATGGAGTGCCGTGTAATCCCGCTTCAGCAATGTTATTCGTAAAAGTATTGGCACACTCCTCTTCAATAACGCCATCCGTCATAAGGAACCAGATCTTTGACTCCTCAAGGCATCTTCGACCGAGATGGTTTTCGAAAATGCTCGGTGGGTTTGATCCAACGCTATGTTTGAGATTCCCGATCAGATGTGCAGGTACTGGGTCGTGAGCTTGACGATCCCAAGGCAAGATATATGACTGGTCTACCAGCTCCTTGGGCTCAAGCTTCGAGGTTATATGTGAGATTGTGTTCTTTTGTTGCTCAAAGATTCTCTCGCTTGTACTCGAGACTTCCACAGCGAAGACAAATGGAAGCTGCTGAAGCTGCGCTGATTTATGGATAGACATAGGTCGCGGAAGTCTGCCGTCCGATCCGCTTGTAGGAGCATGCCCTGCCGTGCAACAGCCTTGTGTGTGGCTAGGTGAGGATGCAAAGGGGGCATTTGAAGCACCCTCGGAACGGCCCATCGGGTCTGGACGATGCGAAGTGGTTGTATCGAAGGTCACAGTTGGATATGCACACTCTTTCCCAGTTTGGTAGCACTTCAATATCTGTTCTAAATTTGTTCTCTCGTCGTCGGGAATTTCTAGTGATGTCAGATTATCCTGTAAAGGTTGATGATGCACTGGGAGGCCGGTACCTACCGTCAATTTTGCTTTGCCGCAGAGACTCTGAAGGATCGTTACGATTGTTAGAAAGAAGCATAGCGATATCCCGTCAACAGCAGAAGGTGAGTATTGAAAGCTTTGGTTCTCAGTCGCCGAATATCTAGTAATTCTGAGCCTTTCCTTTTGCGAGATCGAGGACGCATGGGAATTGTAGGTTGCAGGAAGCTTCACCGGCTCTATTGCGGCAAGTTTCACAACAGGGATAGCAGAAATTGTTTCTACCGTCGGTTGCAGGCTCCTCCAAGTGTCAGCTTGAGACAAAGATCACATACAGAATCACATTTCAAGACATCACGAAAGTGAATGGAGATGCAATGTAGCTGAGACGGCATTGTCTTGATTGACCTTGCCTGACAATTTAAGTCACATTCCTGGGATCCTTGATCTAATTCGATGCCTCAGGAGAGGACACGTCAAATGAAATTTAAAGACAACTACTGAGTCGGAGTAGACGGTTGGTCCCTGAACGATGAGATGGAATGCTATAGCTCCACACATTGTCTCACTGCCTTGAGCGGGAGCGGTCCCTAGATCTGCAAAATTGGAAATCCGCCCTTGCATCTGCCACACCTGAACTGTCTAATTTAGCTCGTTTCAAAACGAAACAAGACTCTACTAATGACGCTTTCGATCGGCAGATGCCGAGGAAGCTGGAGAAATCACAATCCATTATTGCATAATCTTGAACATTTGTGCTACCAAACAGCCAAAGAAACATCCCTGGTCCTTAGATCTGACTTATACCTACTATTGATATCCAAGGTTAAAGAGCACTAGGAGGTAAAAATAGAATTATAGCCCAGTGTTTCAGAGCCTCTCGAATGAAGGAGATTACAGATGTGGTTCCCGCCGAATAGGCGTACGACTCAAGGGTTGCCTAGAGTTCCTTGAACTATTTAGGCACGCATAGTGTGATGCAAGGATCCCGGCGACAGCCATTTGACTTAAATGGAGATCCATATACTTTTGGAGTTGCTTTCCCACGCACAGTACCGCGAAAGGGCGTCCGGGAAGAATTTAAGAGGTAAGAGGAAAGAATAAAAAGAGGTCGCTGAGGTCGCGTGACAGCCTCTACTCGGGGGTGCTGGCAGCCCGGGTTTTGCCCATATCATCTACAGAACCGCCTTTGCCAGGTACATCTCCCAATATATAATCACCTGTAGGGAACGGGGTTGAGTCCTGGTGTGATTCCGCAACACTCAACCTTATCACAGCAGGTGTCCGCTGCCTTCCCAGTACCGCGATCCAAGAGTCCAACCCATGCTATCTCAGCCATAGTTTAGATAAGGACAGGCGCAGAGTACGAAAAGGCGGCCTATCTAGATGCCAATGTCTTGGGAACAAGAGTAACAGTTAGATAAACAACCAAATGGTAGAAGCTCAAAGCGCAGACGCTAAAACGCGGGGAAATGCACCAGTCACTCCAGGTTTCCATATTGAGAAGTTCCTCAGATTACCCCGACTACGATAGCTTATCTTCCCTGATGTGGCTGATATACATCTGGAAGAAGATTGGTCAATCTATCAACCATGGTAAACGGTAAAACCTTGCTATCGCTGCTAGCGTTCGCAGCCAAGTCTAGACGCTCGGTAGTCGGAGGTAGATCTGGTTCACGTCGCCTGAACATTCTACAATCGGGATAGTTCATCCGACTTGAATACTATAGATAAGCGGATCTGCGATAGTGAACCTGAAGTTTGGAAGTCAACAGCGAGCGCCATTCACGCAGGCAAGTGTAACTATTTTAGAGCAGTAATGAAATGAACATATATATCCCTCGACCTCCGCACAATCATCACTGCTATGGCTCAGTGTCAACAGATTTGAGTGACACCCAAAACCTTTGTTCCTACCCAATCTCACTTCATTTGCGCTATAATGGATGCCAAAAAAGCCGAGCTAGGCATCGCACCCGTGGAAAGCCACCGTCCTGGCTCTCTGCTTGACACCGACAGAAAACCGGTAGTCAATGAGTTAGTGGAAAAGTACGGGCAGACCCAACGTGGTCTAAAGCCCCGTCACGTACAGCTCATGGCCATCGGTGGCTCAATCGGAACAGCACTATGGGTAGGCTAGCTATTTATTTCCATCCATAACAAAGTCTGACGAGAAGCAGGTCGGCATCGGAGGCTATCTCAGTCAAGCGGGACCGCTCTCTCTTCTACTGGGATACACATTCTGGGGTATTTTCTTCATCTGGCCCACGTACCTGTGTGTAGCGGAAATGATGGCGTATCTCCCCGTTCGCGGCTCCATCTTTGAACTTGCCTCTCGCTTCGTCGAGCCAGCTGTTGGCTTTAGTTGAGGCTGGACCTATTTCTTCGGGACGTGTATGCTTGTTTGTGTTGAGTACAGTGCAGTCGCCGCTGTGGCTGAGTACTGGGATAGTACCACTAATCCTGCTGTCTGGATAGCCGTTTCAATGGCTATCTGTATTTTTCTCAACGTTGTTGCTGTCAAGTAAGTATCCCACTTCCCATTACTACATCAGAGATTAATCATTTAACAGGTGGTATGGCGAAGCCGAGTTTATTCTCGCTATAACCAAGGTCTTGTTGCTCATTCTCCTCGTCCTCATCACAATTGTAACGATGGCCGGTGGAAACCCTAAAGGCGATGCCTACGGGTTTCGGAACTGGAGGGACGGAGCTATGCATGGATATTATGCCAAAGGTCCCGCTGGGAAATTCCTCGGCTGGTGGTCTGTTGTTATCTATGCGGCATTTACGATCGCTGGACCTGACATGATCGCCCTCGCGGCCGGTGAGATCCAGAACCCTCGCAGGACTATCCCCCGAGTCGCGCGTATGATATTCTACCGTCTTGTCGGGTTTTATATCATCGGTGCCCTTTGTGTTGGCATTATATGCTCATCAAGAGATAAGAGGCTCATTAGCGCCATTGCGGACGGTTCTTCTGGCGCTGCTGCTAGCCCTTGGGTAATTGGCATTCAGAATCTTGGAATTGGATTCTTGCCTCACTTTATTAACGCCCTTATCCTCGTGTCTGGGCTTTCTTGTGGCAATGCCTATCTTTTTGCTGCTAGTCGAACGCTATATGGCCTTGCCAGAGGTAAGCCTGATCCACACCCTATCGAAACTGACCAGATAACTGATAAAGCTTTTAGATCATCAAGCTCCCAAGTTTTTGATGAAATGTACCAAGACTGGAGTCCCAATCTACTCTACTGCGGCTGTCTCCTTGATCTCTTGCGTTACCTTTCTTGTGGCATCCAACTCTGCCATAGAGGTCTTCTTCTGGTTCGTCGACCTGACCACCACCGCGTTCATCGCTTCATACAGCTTTATGCTCCTTGCATACATTGGATTCTACCGTGCTCGCAAAGCACAGGGTCCCGCTGACGAGTCACTCTCTTATGTCGCGCCTTATACACCATACACTCCTATCATGGCTCTCGTCCTGGGATGTACGGCGATCTTTTTTGTAGGCTTTGATGTATTCAGCCCATTTAATGTGCGAGGCTTCATCACCTCTTACTTTGCTGTTGCTTTCACTGCGGTCATGTATGTGATTGGCAAGATCAAGTATTGGAGAGAGGGTAAGGGCATCGTCAATCCGAAGGAGGCAGATTTGATCACTGGTAAGGCTGAGATTGATGAGGAATGCAGGCACTGGGAAGAAGGCGGCATTGAGGAGGTTGAGAAGGCTAGACTCGCCGAGATGACCTGGGTCAGGCGAGCCTGGGAGAGAATGTGGTAGTCGTGAGTTAGACAGCGCTAATGCGAAGTGTCTCTCAGCTAAAGATTACATTTTATACCTGTTCCCCTGAAACACTTAAGCGGGAGACATCTCCTGATTGATCACCTGTAGAAATCAACTAACTTTGCCGTCACCGAAACACCATCCATTTCAATTGAGAAAATAATTACAAAGATATATGGGTTTCCTTGAGGCTTGCATACGGCCTGTCCTTCACTACCTCATTCCATGTTATGAAACTTGACAAAATCCTCTAAGAAAATACTGCAACCCATTCATCATTAACTGGGGAGAAGTTGTCGGTTTCGGGGGTCATAGTCAGCTTCTTACAGCCTTTCTTGAGAGAAACCTTGTTGAAACGATCCTCGATCCACGAAAGATAATACTGCTGTGAAGCGGGAAGAACAGGACCGTGACCAAGGCCAGGGTATAGCCTAAACTCTGCCATCGTCGAGCTAGCGAAAGCTTTGCATGTTTCGTTAAAGGCCTCCTCGGATGTGTCAGGATATACTATGGGATCTTCGGCGCCTTGGATCACAAGCATTGGAGCCGCTAGCTTATGAGGCCCTGCGCCGTTGTATACTTTCTCCCATTTGACGAAATCGGGATGTTCAATCCAGCTGGTGTTCTTGTAAAGTTGGCTGATTGTTAGGTTGCTGTAGAGGGTAGCTGAAGTGTAGAAACATCCTTGGTCGGCAAGAGGCATTCGGGCAAGAAGGATATCAGAAGCATAGTCCTCAACTTTGAGTGAGGGGTAGATCCTCGAAACTGTTTGCAGCATGAGGGAAGAAAGAAAGTCTCCAGCAGGGCCGCCATTTGCGGCACGGCGGATCGTTTCACCAATAATCTTGCTTGGGACAAGGCCGGGAGAAAGAGCAACAGCACCGAGAAGGCCGCCTACAGCCACAGTCTTTGCTTCTCGCTCATTGGTGCGCCAAGAAGACATTCCGCCTTCGCTGTGGCCTACAACAACCCACTCCTTTGTAATCTTGCTGCCGAGAGCCTTGCGCACAGCCTGGACGCTCAGGCTGGTCCTGAGGAGTGAACCGCATGCGATCCAGGGCGATTATCCTCCCACGGAGACCATCTCTCGGGCAAGAACAAGCAGAACATCTCGTACTGGAAGCCTTGAGCCTCGCTTCCCTGGCCTGCATAGTCAGGGGCAATAACGACGTAGCCTGCGAGGGCTAGGGCAAACGGAGCTGTCCACCCATAGAGTAATGCGCGATGGTTCGATGGTGAACATTGCCGTGTTCCGCCAGCTGTCCCGTGCGTCCAAACAACGGTACGGAATGGCTTGCTCCCCTGGGGATTGGTGTATGGAATAAGCACGATACCCGTAGCTGGAAGGGGTTTCCCCTCGATATCCTCAGACATGTAGTAGAAACGGGTCAATGATATGCCAGCGGGGACAGTCCATCGCCGATAAGCCTGCTCAGATGGAATCTTTTCCCATTTTAATATGTCCCCAGTCGCATACTTTGACACATTTGAGGGGGTTGAATAGAAGGGATCAAGGGTGATGTCTTGGTTAACCCAGCGTTCTTCTTCCATAGCTAGCACCTGTCGGTAGGCGATTTGGCAAGTGGCATCGCATCGATTTGGCTCATTGGCATAGGTCGGAGGGCTTTGAGGCGCTGCAAGAGCGCTTGAAATTAATACAATGGGAAGGAGTTTGGATAACATGGTGCAGAGGAATGCTCAATGATCAGTGGGAGCCGGAGGAACAAGGGGACACTCGATATACCTGCAGGATCCAGAATCCTCCGACAGCAGGATGATTGCAGGGAAGTGTTGGATTTATACATGCTGTTGGCACTAGCAATATCCCTCAGCATTGTATGAGAGCTATGGAATGAGGTTAGAATGTGGCGGTTGTAGTGTCTAATTAGACGTTAAGCCACAGCATTCCAGGAACCACCACGTGAGAGATAAATAGTGACTGGAAGTTATTAGTTTGTAACTTAGCATAAAATATAATGCAATTGACTTTTACTACTTGACGATCTCTCTTAGCTCTTTGCTATATGGATAGTAGTTTATTGCTAGAAGAAAGTAGCTCAGCCTCAAAGTATATATACCATTGAGGCATTTTTTAGTAGTATCTGGTGCTGTTCCTCATCGGGTATTATTATTGACAAGCCTGGGACTAAGCCAGTGGCGCATAAACCGCTGGAATGTTAGCGAACTCAATTCATAACACGCTCTAAAAGGCTTTCACAACAGAAGACGCAGAGCGCTGCGTTTAACCTGAGCTCACGAGGTCTCCAAGCAAAGTAGCTCTTATATGATTGAGGGACTGAATAGCACTAGAATCAAGAGACTATCGTTGCACGGTAATGCCATGAACAAGCCAAGCAAGGCATTATCTTACTTGAAGATGATGAGAAATATGAAACCTTATAAAATGAAACCTATGAAACTAGCCGCATGCAAAGTGACTAAAAAGACTACTGCTGTTACCAGCGTCATACATACTCTCGTAGCGAGACATTTCGGTCTCTACTACATTGATACGCTAGTACCACGGTGGTGCGATGGAAAGAGGCGGCTAGGAGCATATCATGGCCGACGAGTCAGATAAAACTGCGCAGGTGACACAATCTCAGAACTAGAGCTTAGGCGTGGCCGCTTTTGCCGAATTCCTTCAAGATCTGGGTATTCTCTTCTTTAATTCTTCTGGCGCACTAGGCATCTTACATTTCTTAATGGTACTAATAGCTCCCTTCCGATTGGCCGGCAATTCATTTATCCAGAATCCTAAATCTAAATCTTGAGTTCTCGTCGTTAAACTGCACTATTTCCCTCGTTACTTGTCCACTTTATGGTGAAATAATCAATATTGCATAAATAGGCTTTTATTCACCATTAGCATTTCCTCGATTAAGTTGTTGCGGCTGCCGTTCAGTGCGTGCTGAGATGAATGAAATATCGCCGATGATATTGCCCTACTTGGAGCGACAAATGGTGGGTTGATGTCAGCAGATGTTCCGTCGTCTTAGCCTCGTTAAAGCAGTGGTACGGTCTGAATTCCACTGTCGATAGTCGGTCAGTCGAATTTACTTTCTTCCTCCAACACGGAATATCATTGTTAGAGATCTGTTTTCTTTTTCGTCGATGGATAAGATCCAGGATCATGACCCTGGATCTGCATGTTAAAGAGCTTCTCCATATTTTTAGTGGCTTCTGGACTACGCACTTACACGTTACGCGAGGAGAATACATGGTTGATTTTTGAGACGGCTTGGGGCAAGAGTCATAGCATTTTGTTGCCTAGTATTCAGTACGAGAAGAGTGTTGATCCAAGGTAGGCTCGCGAACCTGTCCCGTACTGGAGTAATCAAAACAATGCCTGGGCATGAGCAGTGTGCACATATCTTTGGTCAGTTGGCTAATGAATCCAAAAAGTAATTACAGGCGGTTATCATAGATAACGATATACTTAGATTAAATCAAACCACTGTAGGCCCGTTACCGGCAATTCTTTGAAGTTTCGTCACTTCCGCAAGACCCGGAGTGAAATAGCTTACCGATGTTACAGTGGAAAGCTTGTCAGAAATGCCGATCCCAGGAAGAGGCATGATGACATGTAAGAATTTAGCCCGCACAGCGCACAACCAATGAAGAGCGTCACATTCCGAACTTGCCAATCGGCTAATTGAGTGTCTGATCCTTTGATAAGACATGATAAATACCACGCAGTTCTCACTCTGCAACACTTTCATATTCTTTCCAAATAGAACGACAAGGCAAAATGAAGAACGTCAGTGTTGCCATCATAGGCGCTGGTGAGTAATCGCGCGAAATTTGGTACCGATCTCTAACGTGTCAAGGTCCAACGGGCATTTCCATGCTCAAGCAGCTTCTGCAAGATGGCTTCAGCGCAACTTTATTCGAGAGACGTAGTTCTGTCGGAGGATTATGGGCATATGACTCCAGCAACGGATGGACTACTGCATTAGCATCCACAAGTGCGAATATCAGCAAGTATACTTGTGGGTTTACCGATTTCCCAATACCAGACAGTAGGTTGGCTATCTGTGATATGGCTCTGCTGACGTGATGACGCTGACTGGAAGCAGAGTATCCTGTTTATCTAAGTGCAGCGAACTTTCAAGAGTTTATGCAGACTTATGCTGAGCACTTTAAACTCACAGAGCACATCTCGTTCAACAGTAGTGTTCAAGTTGTCAACCGCAACAGCGACGATAATGGATGGATAGTGCAGGTTGAGAAAATTGGGACCAGCGAAAAAGAGTCTCACCCTTTTGACAAGGTCGTTTTCTGTCACGGTTATCAGACTAAAAGAGTGATGCCGACATTTCCGGGACAGGATAAATTCGAAGGAGAGATTATACACTCACAGCAATACCGAAGGTCCGTGATACTTCGATGCGCAATTCTCTGGAGCATGCTAACCAGCAATCTCTAGCCCAGAAGCGTTCCAGGACAAAACGGTGGTGATCCTCGGCCTATCTACAACAACAGGCGAGATCACGCCGCAAGTCATCGGCACAGCAAAAAAGGTCTACGTCTCTCATAGAAGCGGCCAAATGATGGTCAAGCGTATGCGCAAAGGACGACCGACAGACTTGATAGTATCGTGGAGACGCCGCCAAATTACACAATGGATGGCAAAGAGCCTACCGAATTTCTACAGATACTTAGCAGGCTGGGGCGCCAGACTTCTCTCGTCTCAGTTCTCAGACGTGAAACTTGACCCAGAATGGCGAATTCAATCACTTAGAAACCCGACGTTGCGACTACCGGGTCTTATCCAAGATATTGTTCCTCACCTGCAAGATGGTAGTTTGACGAGTTTGCATGGAATTAAACGATTCTTGGGCGGACGATCAATCGAGTTTGATGATGGGGCTGTAGTGGATGACGTGGACAGTGTTATCTTGACTACAGGATACTGCGCCGATTTTTCAGTCGCTCCTTTCATCGAAAAGAGTGTTCCAAAGTCACCGACTTATCATGGACCTGCCATTCAGCGCCTGTATATGAATGTCTTCCCTCCCAAATACGCAGACAGCTGTGCCGTCCTTTGCTACTCAGCATATGGCAAGAACAACGGTTTCTCATTTAGCGATGTCATGAACATGGCCATTTCAAACATTTGGCGAGGCGTGAGCCAATTACCGCCTTACGAAGAGATGGAGAAATGGGTAGATGACCATCAGAAATGGGTTGCTTCAAACTGGGCTCGCGAGCCGCATCTGGACGTGAGCATGGTCAAACAATATGAGTTCCAACCCTGGATGCACGAACAAGCTGGAACGGGTATGGAGAACCTTGGATGGGGATGGGCAGGGTGGAAGTTTTGGTGGAAGGATAGAGAGATGTATAACCTCATGAACCACGGTGTAGAGACAGCTCACATGTTTCGGTATTTTGAGACAGGCAAGAGAAAGACGTGGGAGGGCGCGAGGGACGAGATAATTCGTCAGAATAGGATAGTTGAGGAGAGCTTTTCTGGGAAGAGTAAGAAGCTGAGGGAGGAATAGGTTACAGCCAAGACAGGAGACGTTTTCTAGAACGACAAGTCCTGCGTGTTGGGGCCGGCATAGAGTCGGATGTAGGTGGCTATAGTTGGATGCGCTGGAATTATGACCGCATTTCATTTACATTCACTGCACATAACGGTCTTGCTTAAGCCCGGCGAACGGACCAGCTGCCTATATCCTGCAGCGCATAACTATTAGAGTCAGGAGAAAACGGTCGAGCTGCGGAATTGAACCCTAGCCGCCGATCCCCGATGCAACGCCCCTGCAGCGGGTATTTCGATGGTTCTGGTTGGTGCATGTAACGACGTGCGGCTCAACGCCTCGGTTATGTGTCTGATCCCGCGGGAGTGGACCCCGGGCCAAGCTCTATGTTCGGGGATGGGCGGAAAGGCAGCTAGTGTGAGCCGAGACTGAGCCGATCGTGGTGGTGTTCGTTGGGGTGGTATTGCACTGCCTGCTATGCCATGTGTGAGCCAAGCCTGTAGATTCTGCACTTGATTTTGGGTCTGTATAATGGGAGAGTTGGTGGTGCAGTTGACCCCTGACTTGTTCTGGACTGAATGCCGAGGCCGTTACATTCAACGAGACCTCCCCTGGTTTAAGCCGGGATACTAAGCAATTCTACTCCATTTTGATTAATAGATAAATAGCAAGTTGCATCCGACTTATGTTGTACCTCACCATCCATTCATTACAGTCATTCCTTCATTCTCCCTCGTTGACCCACCACGGCCACAGGGACGTCATTCATTTATCACCCTCGTTTGATTGTATCTCACTTAATACATCATGAGACACGCCTTCTTTGCCGGCCTTCTGGCCGCCCCAGCTTCCGTGTGCGCCGTCGCTCTCACCGGCTACGAGTACATCGTCGTTGGCTCCGGCGCCGGAGGAGGTCCTCTGGCTGCTCGCCTCGCATTGGCTGGTCACAAGACTCTGCTCATCGAAGCTGGTGACGACTATGCCTCGCTCAACTACACCGTCCCTGCCTACTCTGCCAACGCTTCTGAGGACCCTGAGATCTCGTGGAACTTCTTTGTTCGTCACTATGCTGATGATGAGCGACAAGCGCGTGACTACAAGACTACTTATGATACTCCCGACGCAGAGTATACTGTTCTTAACCCTCCTGAGGGCGCTGAGATGAAGGGTACTCTGTACCCCCGCACCCAAGCTCTTGGTGGTTGCACGGCTCACAACGCTTTGATCGCTGTTTACCCTCACCAGTCTGACTTTGAGTACATTGCCTCTCTGACCGGTGATGACTCCTGGTCAGCGGATAACATGCGCAAGTACTTTGTCAAGGCCGAGGATAACAACTACCGCCCTGCTGGCGAGGCTGGCCACGGCTACGATGGCTGGCTCAGCACTGAGACTGCTCCCCTCAGCATTCCCCTCAACGACGAGCAGCTCTTCAGCATTCTCGGCGGGGGTGCCGTTGCTCTGACTGAGATGAGCGGCAAGAACATCACCTTGGATGGTCTGCTTGCCGACGATGCCAACGCCGATACTCTGGCTCGTGATCATGAGGCTGGCTTCTACCAGATCCCTCTGTCTACCAAGGATGCCAGCCGTATCGGACCCCGCGAGTTTATCCTCTCTGTCCGTGATGCCAAGTACTCCAACGGTACCAAGATGTATCCTCTCGATGTCCGAACCAACTGCTACGTTACCAAGGTCACTTTCGATGACTCCAAGCCCCCTCGTGCCAATGGTGTTGAGTTCCTTGACGGCAAGCATCTCTACAAGGCTAGTCCTCTTGCTACCGGTGCTGCTGGCACTCCCGGCAACGCTACTGCTTCTCGTGAGGTCGTCGTTGCCGGCGGTGTTTATAACACTCCCCAAATCCTCAAGCTTAGCGGTATCGGACCTGCTGATGAGCTGAAGAAGTTCGACATCCCCGTCATCTCCGATCTTCCCGGTGTCGGTACCAATCTTCAGGACCACTACGAGATCTCCGTCCAGGGAACTCTCGAGAACAACTTCACATCTTTCGATGGCTGCACCTTCGGCCTCTACACTGATGTGGACCCTTGTGTCGACCGCTGGAAAGCTCCCGTTGATGGCGATCACGGCATCTACTCCTCTTCTGGTCTTGCTGCCTCTATGTTCTACAAGAGCTCCACTGCTGAGAAGGACAACTTTGACATCTTCGCTTTCGGTGGTCCCGTCAACTTCAGAGGATACTTCCCCCAGTACGCTGTCAACGCCACCATCGAGCACAACTGGTTCTCATGGGCCATCCTCAAGGCTCACCCCCGCAACAACGCCGGTGAAGTCCTCCTTAAGTCAGCTGATCCTCTCGACATGCCTGCCATCACCTTCAACTACTTCGACACTGGCAATGGCGACTACTCTGCTGATCTCCAGGCATTGTACGAGGCCGTTGAGCTTACCCGAAGCGCTCTCGCCAACCAGCCTGTCAACGTCACTGAGGTTCTTCCCGGTGCTGGTGTTACTTCTCAGAAGGACATTGAGACTTATGTTAAGGATGTTGCTTGGGGTCACCACGCTTCCTCGACTTGCCCCATTGGTGCTGATGATGACAAGATGGCTGTCCTCGACTCCAAGTTCCGAGTTCGCGGTGTTGCTGGTCTTCGTGTTGTTGATGCTTCGGTTTACCCTCGCATCCCCGGTACGTTTACAGCTGTGTCGACATACATGGTTGCTGAGAAGGCTGCTGATGTCATGCTGGCTGAGCTTGAGGAGTAGATGTTATGAGACAAGTGGTCATGATGTATATTAATGTTGAGCTTATCTTAGACGAAGACTAATACCAAGTAATGTTTGAGGTACAAATCTTTCGCATTGATTGGTCAATTTGTGATGTTTATCTATGACGGTTCTGGCTATATTCTCTGAGTCTTGGTCTACCTAAGCAAAGCCGAGGTTCAAAGTATACTTCAGCGGCGTCTTGCCTGTGATGTAAACATGGCTCCCTTGCAAAGTGAGATTGCCCCCATGCCAACTATACTGCTCACCCGCATCAGCTGCAATTGGTCCCTTTCCATTTCCTGGCCCGAAGGTGATCTTGTCATCGCCCATGCTGTACTCCCCCTTCCCTTCAATGAGATGATATATGGTTGTGTTGTCGCTATCGAGCATCTCCTTCACCCCCTTGAACTTTCCGCCCTCTCTGAAGGTCAACTCGAAAGTCAATTCGACATTATCCTCTCCCGAAACTTCAAAATCGAGATCATATCCCTTCTTTGTCGGCTTAATCTCAACATCGGTTTTGAGACGACGAACACTGGTTGGACGATTCGTAAAGTCAAGCATAGCATAAAAACGACCATCAACCGACTTGGACAGCGCATATGTCCCGTTGTCGTCACGCTTATCAGCTGGAATAGGTAGGTAGTACGGAACTTCGATCTCGCTCCCCAACTTGATGGTACCATCCTTGGAGAGCTCAACGCCATTCGATCGGAAGTGACCCATGCTGAAAAAGCTGGCACTAAGACGCACGGCTTCAAGAACAGCCTTTCCGTTCCAGGCTCGGAACATGGTCGGATTCGTTGAAAGGCCCGAGCCCATTCGGTTATAGAACTCGGCCTTCTTTCCGTCCGTGGTATACCAGTCCGATCCACCAAATGCCGACACTGTGAGCTTTCCACGCCTGGCTCGCACGAGACCTGCTGACTTGTAGTGCTTCTTGAAGTCGGAGAATGGCTGCTTTGACTTGGGTAATTCCGCGGCCAAATCAGGGCGTTCTATAAGGTTACCTAGAAAATCGCCCAATTGAGGTCCAACTCGCTTCTCGATGAGACGAGCCATTGCAGCGAATCGGCCGTTCTTGTCTAGCAGAGCAAGCTCGCGAAATTGTGGGTAAAAGTTGCCCATGTTGTCCCCTGGAGGCTGAGACTGGTCCTGTCGACGGCTCTGAATCGTCTCCATCTCGCCGTTGGGCTCTGCGTGCTCAATGGAAAGCTCGAGGTTTTTGCGGACAAAGCTGACCAATCCTGTGAGATTGAGCTCGTGAGCTACTGTCAACAGAGAAGGGTTCGACACAGCCGAGTAGTAGTTAGGGCTACGCTCCGAGTAGATGCCATCAGCGTCTATATCGATGCCCTCTGCAAGCCACTCATCGATCCTCCCAATCAAGCTGGGATCCTCAATAATGTTGGAGATGCGTGCCAAGGCGCTGCAAATCTTCCATTTATGATTTGGGGTATGGATTCCACCCTTTGCAAGTCCAGGCGCAGCCTTTTTGAGAATACCACGCATGGTTTTTGCGAAAGGTTTTGAAGCCTCGTGATCGTCGCGTTCGAGGATGCGTACCATTATACCAAAGTCTTCGATCAAGAAGCCGGTATCAGGCGGGGAGTGTCGATTGCCGACGGTGTAAGTTCCATCGTCATGCTGGACCTCTACCAGTACAGATAGCATCTCCTCGATATGGGGCAACAGAGATTCATCGTGGTGGTAGGTTGAGTTTGGCCATACAAATGGTGTGACAAGGCGACGGACCTCACGCGTCAATGACCTCGGTGAGCCAGTCAATGAGGCATTTTTACCATCGATAACGGTTTGGACCTGAGAATCGGCAGACTTTGTGAGAAGCTTTAGACTGGTCCAATCCTGGGATGGGGTAGAAGCGGCAGAGGCGGTGATGGCAAGCAATGCCACGCCTGCGGCCCTGAGGGCACTCGATATACAGGGGAGATGCATTGGAACGCAACAAGACTGGAAATCCGTGCACTGGCTACATGACGAGACTCAGTGCATGAGACCAGCTTAAGTAAGTAAACAAAAACTGCCAAGCCCGAGGTTCGGGGTCTGATATACCGATTACAGCAACAGTCGGGCTCATGAAGACCTGCCGAAGTCCACTTCCCCGCGGGGAAAGCTTTCAGTACAGGTTAGATCAGTGGGGGGTGCTGTTGGCTAGCACGATTAAGCTTAAACCTTAGTAAATGAAGATGGACATTGGGGGACGGCTCGGACAAGTGTCCGAAATATTGCAATTGGTTGTTGGAAT
Organism: Fusarium bactridioides; assembly: GCA_013623355.1. NCBI lineage: Eukaryota > Fungi > Ascomycota > Sordariomycetes > Hypocreales > Nectriaceae > Fusarium > Fusarium bactridioides. Next base: position 6,189 of record JACCKW010001048.1, on the reverse strand, counting down.
AAACTTGCTCATTACAAATATTTTCATGGCAATAACGTATTATCATGAAGGTAGGTTATGAAATGATAAATCAAGGCTTCACATGCCGCCAACGGATGAAAGCGTCTATTTCATTCTCCATCGCGTTCAACGGCTTCTCGACACTCACTAATCTCGCAGTGGTGCAAAAGAGTTAAAATGGGTATGAGATAGTGTAGTAGGTCAAATCTGTTCAACAAGCCATCCTCGCGTCTATCATCTAGTGTCATGTAAGCTGTTGATCAACGGAAAAGTCGTGATGAAAATATCTTCATTTTGAATTTACCCGGTAGCGTTAAGCTAACGTCTTTCGGAGCCGGCTCGGCCGAGCCGAGCTCCGTCGGCTTTTGATCAACTGGCGTCTCCGTACGGAGTAGATCATTTATAATCATTTAAATTTATTTAGATTTGACTCAAAGTCAACGAATCTCTTCTAATATTTTGACACAAACCCTCGGATTTTAAAAGACCATCCATTCAATTGAGATGCTTCCTACTATACGTTCACTTGGCCGCACAGCTCGTGGAATTCCACTGCATGGGAAACCATCAACTCCCTCCCTGTTAGTCTTGGACGACTATCTTGGGATCTCAGCGAAACATTTTGAGCACTTGCAGCATCCAAAACTACAAGTTGAAATCTCTCATACCTACCTTCCTCAGCGAACTGCTGAAGAAAAGAGCAGCTTGTTAGAGAAGCTCTACCCGTACGACATCATCTCCACTATGCGTGAGCGAACACCATTCCCTGGGGAGCTGCTACGTCAATTACCCAACTTGAAGTTGTTGCTATGTACTGGTACTCAGTTTGAGACCTTTGATCTAGAGGCTGCCAAGAAGCTGGAGATCACAGTTGCTTCAGCGCTGGGTCGAGGGCGCAGTGACGGAGCGCAGCATAAGCAGGACATACGGAAAGGAGGAAGCCATCCTGCCACGCACCATACATGGGCTATGATTCTTGCTCTGGCTAGAAACATTGCAGCAGACGATGCATCTATCAAAACTGGCGGGTGGCAATCAGACATGGCTGTTGGTCTATCAGGAAAGACTCTGGGAGTCGTTGGTCTGGGGAGGCTGGGAGCAGCAGTGGCGAGAATCGGGTCTTTAGCATTTGGCATGAAGATCAAGTGCTGGAGCAGCAGCTTAGACCAAGCCAAGGCTGATGAGATGGCTGTCAAGCTTGGCCTACCGACTGTGGACGAAGATGGCGACAAGACCTTTCAAGCAGTGAGCAAGGAAGAGCTCTTTGCGACAGCTGACGTAGTCACTTTGCACTACGTTTTGAGCGAACGATCTCGCGGTCTTGTTGGTGTCAAGGAACTAAAAGCGATGAAGAAGTCGGCATTGCTGGTTAATACATCCCGTGGCGCACTCATTGATGAGACGGCACTGCTGGAGGCAGCGAACGAGAATTCCATTCGCGGCGTTGCATTGGATGTCTTTGAGTCCGAGCCTTTACCTGCAGATAGTCCATGGCGGTCCCAGGACTGGGGAAAGGGTAACAAGAGTCGGGTTCTGGTGACCCCTCATATGGGGTATGTTGAGGAGGGTATCATGAATAGTTGGTATGCTGAACAGGCAGAGAATGTTGAGAGATGGTTGGACGGAAAGGATGTTCTTCATCAATTGGTTTAAGGCAGCACTTGTTGTCCCTTCAGCATGTATGTAGCTGAATAACTAAATATGGCAAAGACAACTCCATGTAAGTGACACATTGCGTGCAATATATTAAAGAGAATCTAAGCAACTCTCAAATCATATCTAAGGTAAATCATCAACGCCATCGTATGAAAGAAACCGGCTCTAATAATATCAATAAATACATTCTATATCATCTTCATTCTGATCTGTAATCATCTTATCAACCGCCAACAAGAGCACTGAGCGGACGTCCAAGTTCTTTCACTCCTCAGTTTGCTTATTCGCCTCAGGCTCTTGCCCAACAATTGACTCGAGTTTCTCTCGGAACGAATCGTCGTAATAGCTCATAACAGAGGACGTCCGCGCAGTGTCCATCGACGTGCGAGGCGACGGGGCATACGCACTACCGTCCGCTGAGAAGATGGACTCGCGCACCGACGCGGAATACTGGCTGCTCGTGTTGCGCGCTGGGAGTTGGAGGCGCTTGGAGGAAGCGGATGTGACGGAGAGGTTCTTCTTCTCGAACATGGCGAGCTTGTCGGAAACGGAGCCAGCTCGTTTCTGAAGCACGGTCAGGTCGTTGTTTGGTTTCGTGGTGTCTTTCTCTTCGAGCTTGCGCATCCAGGCGAGGCGGTCGCTCAGTGCGCCTGGTCGCTTTGAGTTGACTCTGGCAAGGGGGGGTTGGGTTTCTGAGGAGGGTGACTCGGCGGTTCTGGGGGAGCGTCCGAGGCTGGTGGGTCTCTTTAATGCCAATTGAGGGTTTCGTGGGATTTGAATGGCCTTGGATGGCGTAGAGGTAGATGGCGAGTCAATTGGGCTGGTGCTGAGTGGTCTTGGTGGTGGGGGCATAGCTAACCGTGCCTCACGCTCTGCAGTCCATCTTGGTGATTCTTTCACAGATGGAGTAGATGGCGTGGTGATGAGGCTTTCATTCGGCACCAGGCGAATAGTGGCGGTGCGTAGTGCATTTGTATCGTGATCTTCGTTAGGAGCCTGGAACATAGTCTCCAGGTCTAGAGGTAGTGACTTGCGATGGTTCTTGAGGTTCTTGACCGGCTGGTGAATTAAATGCCTAGCCTCGACTGGCCGACCACGGTCCAAAATACTAGGCGCTGTCGACGCATCTGGACTGTTGAGGGCTTCCAGCGCCGATGCCCGAGCTTGGTGCTGGTCTGCATCGCTGCTGTCGATAAAAGTCAAGGGTCGAGAGGCTTCATTGCGATTAAGTGGCTTCCGCGAAAAGTGATGACTAAGTCTCGCTGACGGCGCGTCGACATTCTGCTGCTGCTTGTCGGCGTCCTTGTCCTTGGGCTGGAGGAGCCAACTACTCGGGAGACGAAGGCTCTCGAGGCCGTTTAACTGAACATCAAGTCGAAAGTCGGACGCGCTGTTGGGCTGCGCAGCGTGATCGTGGCCGGACCTGACGTCGGGCTTGGACTTGGCTTTATTGAGGCGGCGCAGCGGGATCAGGCTGGAGAGTTTATGGGCCAGCGGTTGCCACAGAGGTTTATCGTTGCTGTTGCTGCTGCTGGTCTTGTTGCCTGCCATTGTCTTACCACTCTCTTTTCTCTGGAGATCAAAAGGGTTGCATCAAAGATACCGATTGCATCACACACTATTCTTGCTGGCTGCTGTAAAAAGCAGTCATAAGTTTGGCTGCTCTGTGTTTGTTTACAGGTCCATGTTTGGGTTCGGGGCAAAAGGGGCGAGGAATGCGCTGCATTGCTCGCTTGACGCTACCCCCTTCATTGTTTCAAATGACCCGGTGCCTAGTTCGGGCTTAGCCGATATTACTGCATGATTTCGCTATAGGCTTGACTTCTTTAGGATAATCTTCTCCAGTAAAAGAGGTGGGGTTGACATGGCCGAGGTTGCATCCTAACGGTCTTCACTAACCTATAGTCCAGTAATTGGGAACAGTTAAAGAGATACTCAACGGTAAACGATAGACTATGAAATGGATAGAGAGGTTTTGCGTGACTTTAGACTGGAAAAACTCATCTATTTGCGCAAGTTGGAAGGCTCAAGTAAGAAATTGGAGTTGTTGTCTGTGCTTTGCAATCATCTCGCCAAAACGTAAATGTCATCAAGCTTAATGCAATGCAATTCACGCTTGAAATTCTTCACGGTCACGTTCCCATAAAACAACGCCATCCTAAATTGGACCTGCCAAGCGCATTTGCGATATTGAAGTGCAATTTGATCCCGTGATCTCTCATGTGATCCAATGACGTCTGAGGATCCTCAGATTGGTCTTCGCAACCTATTTCATCCTCGGAATGCATACTAACGCTATTGAATCACCTTGGCAACGGCGCTTGATCAATTTAATGTTCGTTCCCGACAATACTTAGCATCGTCATACAAATGACGTTTTATAAGATACTCTCGAAACTCTTTATATCTCACAACGGCTCAGTGCATTACCTAAGTGTGATGCAAATCTTGTTTCAATGCCAGACTTAGATAAAACAATAAATAAAACTAAAAGGCTTATACAATAAATAAAACACCTTTTTCTTTAAGCTCTTTCTTTATTAAATTTTATTAAGTCTTTAACCTTTATAGTATTAACTCCTATATATTAAGAGGTAGTCTCAAGCTAATTTCGTACTTTGTCCTGTATTGTGTATAGCATGCCTACTACTATTTAAATGTGTCGGCAGCAAAAGACTACAGCCCTTAATATCACCGCAGCAACTCGCCAGTCTTAAACCGATGCCAACTTGCTAGATGGCTATATCGAGCTCAATAACCTATCCCCGAGTACCTTTGCAGAATTGTAATGCCCGCACCAAACCTCTATGAGATCTCTCCTTGCTTGTATCTTCTCTATAAAGTTACAATCTTCTCCAGCCTGAAAGTGCTAGCTATACTTATAGGCAGCCACAATAAACAACCTACCATTTGTCCTCAATCAGAGTACTCAGCCTCTGATCCAATCTCTCCATGTAAGCCAGTAGATTAAATGACCAGAACATACATGGGAATATCGATACTCTGAATATCGAGCTTTTTGCCCTCCCCATACTTGTTCACCAAAGGATATTACTTAATCATAACGACGATGTCTTTTCTATAAGTATTGCCCTTAGAATTTTAAACCGTAAGATCCCAAAACTCATAATTTAGAATACCGCCTTGACAGATGTTTTCGTGAGAAGAGTTCCCAATTCTTTCCCGCAGAGTAACAGTCTGTAAGTGCGGAGAGCGTGCCGCAGCGATAAGCCTAGCTCTTAGAGGGGATGCTGTATAATAGATGACTAGCCAAGAATAGAAAGGCTATCATTGTGCTATCTCATAGCGCGTTGGAATCTAGACAAGCTTTCCTCGGATTAGATTTAGCTCATACGGTTTAACGATACCCCATACTAGCTATCTATCCGCCATTCCCATCTCTATATCATTACCCGCTAGGCTTAGATCCGACAGAACATAACCGGCTGCCGCCAGCCCATTTCCGCTGCCTTGTTACGGCGTACCGAGGGTATATTATAGGCGACTCCCACTCTTTACTTGGCGAAGTGTAGTTCCCTCTTCCCTCCTTCACTGGAATCCACCAAACAATTGAAAGACACCATGGATCCTTCAGCTTTCTGTGTTATTTTTGTTCCTGGCGCTTGGCATCCAGCACGATGCTTTAAGGCGGTGGGTGACATCCTTGAGCACGCTGGCTTCAACGTTGACTATGTCGACTTTCCTTCAGTTGGTGCAGAGCAGAGCCTCACCGACTTCGCCCCAGACGTTGCGGCCATTCGACAGGCCATATCCCAAGCTGCCGCCAAGGGCCAAAAGGTCATCCTCGTCGCTCACTCCTATGGCGGCATCCCTTACGCAGAGGCAATTGGTGCCTTTGGGCCTGGAGGCGCTGTTGCACACTTTGTGCTCTGCTGCTCGTTCATCATCCCGAAAGACAAGTCCTTGATTGCTGCTTTCGGCGGCCAAGATCTCCCATGGTGGTCTATCTCAGATGACAGACTTTCCGTCGAGGCATCTACACCAGAGAAAATCTTCTATAATGACCTGTCGCCTGAACAGGTCGCAGCGATTGTACCCGTTCTGAAGCCGCATAGCTACCAGGTCTTCCATACGCCTCTTACATATGAACGGTGGAGGCATGTGCCGACAACGTACATTTACTGCTCTTTGGATGCTGCGATCCCCATTCATATCCAGAAGCTGATGGTTGAGGAGACGGCTAAAGGTGTTGATGTTAATACCCAGGAGATCAATGCAGGACATAGTCCTTTTATTAATATGCCTGAGGAAGTTGTATCTTGTATCTAGAAAATTCCAAAATAAGTTTAAAGTTGTTGCTTTTTTGCATTTTCTTTCTTTCTGTAGCTATAGCTATATCTTGTCTTTAAAGTAACGCTCTAGTAGACTGCTGCCGATTTGCAAGCGTGTTAAGGTCTAGGGCTTAAAATACCTAACCTATAAGTACCTATAAGTATCTATGTAATATAGTTAAGTACCTAAAAATACCTATTCTAAATGCCTACCTATAAGCAGGTACTTAAATAATATAAT
>JACCKW010001046.1:0-16519 GCA_013623355.1 Fusarium bactridioides | reverse complement strand
AAGTTTCTTATTTTAATATCTTATAAAGATACAAATAGTAGTTTACTTATAATAGTAATAGTAAAATTAGTTTACCCCTTTACTCTTTTAGCAGTGCTCAATGTACTGTGAATTATTAAACAAGTATAATTACATACTCTATAACCGACGGTCAAGCTGTCTACCTTTATTTGCCCCTAACACACCATTAAGCTCTGGGACAATTACAACTCGGATGGCTAAGTCGCCTGGGCGCTCAGGGCTACTTATAAACATAAAGATCAGTACTATCCATTTGTTAATATTTCGCAGCGTAAGTCCATTCTAATAGCACTCACAAAATTAAAGAAAGCGGCACGATCAAAGCTTAGAACCTTTTTCTGTTTATTCTCTTAATGTTCTCTTACAACTCACTGAGCTTGTGTCCTGTCGTTTTGAAGTTGTACGACTCGGCCGAACCAGTTGTTACAGTTATATAGAAAGGCTGCAAGCATCGGGATGCTTTGTACTTTAGATGTAACCTTCTCCGGTAATTCTCTTAGTTATTTGTTAGATAGGCCTTTTAAGAAAAACAATAACATAATCACTCACGGAGGGCTTTGAACTAGATGAGTGTCTTGTGGGGATTTGTCCATAGTAGCGATTGGCAAGACGAAGATCGGCGCCAAAATACAAGTGTGCTCTTTGGAGATATTCCATTTTGAAGTTGGCTATCCAAATGACCTTCCTATATAATATTTACACGTACACCTGAAGTTCGATATAACATTTTGAGGTACTCCGACACTTCACCCCTATAATCATCTGAAGTGCTCCCCAGATGAATCTAAGAAAATGAAAGCCAAATTAGGTGTTCTGGTTAGACGACACCCCGAGTTTCAAGTTACATCATATGACAAGGCTGTTTTGGATGTTCTTATTGGCTCCAAGTACTAAGGCAACTGGTTCGCATTGTGCCACTTTGCACCCCAAAACCTACCCCGCTGCACCCCAAGAGTGCACCTTATATTCTGCACTAAGCCTCATCTCACATTGATCCCAAACTCGTCACGAATGTCGATAACGCCAAACTAGATTTCAATTTATTTTCCACCATCACATACTTCAAGACCTTCCAGGAATACAATTCTTTTTGTTCTCCTAACTGCACCTTCATTCGCCTTCACGCTTTGCCTTGATGGCAGTTATTCGTGGCGGAGCGGCTTATGCCCTCAGGACCAGTTGCCCCTCAGGGAAAGAGAAACTGGAGTTCCTCGCGTTTTGGGGACATTCTGCATGTTCTTCCAAATGTCGCTCAAAGCTAGAGGACGGAGATAACCGTCGCCCAAAGCGCATAGAACCTCTCCCACCAGTGCCCGCACCGCCGGCAGACAATCGTCCTTCTCTCGTGTCTGAAGTCAAAACTGTCTATGCACGCCTGGTAAAGGTGGAAGAAACATGCACTCAAATCGAACAGAACCAGTCCAAGAACAGCGAAAGAAGTCCGGATCTCAACCCCGGACAGTGGGAGGCCCTCCAGGCTATCCACCGTACGCTCTTGCGCGAACATCATGAGATTCCTATTGCTTTCTCCTCGCTCAGTCCGCAACTACGCCACTTCAAAAAGATCGCGCATGATCACTCCCTCCAGTCGCGAAGTCTGAGGCGGTTCAGCGACTGTCTACTTCCTCTTCTGAAGCGCGAGCAAGACTTGGAATCAGCAAGGCAATGGCTGGAGCTCATGAAATTGTCTTCTTCACTCATTGAAATACTTGGGAAGAATGACTTACTCTTCAGTCACGAAGAAATGGCCCTTATGGAAACGATCGAGGAGATTGAAGCCATATTGGGTAGGATGAAACAATGGTTCAGGCGCAAGTATGAGGACCTCGGCCGAAAGAAAGACGTGACGGAGGAACGAGGTCTTGTTGAACCTATCTTTGAGTTTCCCAACAACATCAGGCACACATGTACAACAATGCCGTGGACAATTTTCCCATCACTATTGGTACTCTGGGGTGTCTGTTGGATGTTCATCATCGGCTCTAGCCAACCCGACCACGAATGGCACAATGCTGTTGACCCCATGATCTCGCCCGTACCGGCCGCTTATGACTTTTACGTCGACTTTTATGGTATTGGAATTGAAGGTAATGTCTTCCCTGATCTTGTGGAAGCTTATCTAACTTATAACAGAGGAACTTCAAGGCTCAGTTGCAGATGACTTCGACAATAGAGGACATCTCAGTCAGGATACCCTGGAAGAGTTCTGGCCGGGAGACGCTCAGTTGATGAATGACCTGATCTACCCCTTCGCCTTTGCCCAGAACACCCCTTCAGATCCAAACTTTCTGATTCCGGACATGACGTCCTATGGTGTTTCGGAAAGCTTAGAACTGGCGGCGCAAGATACGGCTGAAGGTTTACCAGTGGCCGCCGTGAAAGACTCAACTCTTACGGCGTGCATCAATACCGACAATAGTGTACAGAGAGATGCCACAGGTAGTGCCGACAGCAGTGGCTATGGTCAGCGAACTATTAATGCGGATGAGTGAGTACATTGCGTAATTGATGGAACATGTGCTAAACAGATACAGCAGGTCGGAGGGAACAAAAAGTCGTTTTGTGTGTCCAGACTGCCAACAGACATTTGGAAGGCCATTTACCTTCAGCCGACATCGAACAGAGAAACACAAAGATCCATCAGGCTTGGAGGAATCATTGCTATGTCCCAATACTGGCTGCAAGAGGTCCAATGGGAAGCCTTTCAAGCGTAGGTTCCATTTGAAAAGACATCTTGAGAGCTGTAAGCACAACCAAGAAGACCTTAGCCGACGCGACGATCAATCTTGTCCAAGTCCACGATCAACATCTACTTCAGCCTCACCTAGCATTCAGCATCGTCAAGACGTCGGGCCAGATGAAGCTATCAGAGCCAATGGCACGAAGAAGAGACCAAGGGCTGGGGATGATGACGGGTCAAATGACGAATTCCTCCTTGCAGAGATGGTAGAAAAGTATAGAAAGATGGAACGGGAGATCAAGGAGAAGCAAGAAGGCTTGGAGGCACTCGGAAAGACTATTCAATTGTTGAAAGGCTCTTTGAGGAGTTCGTAGTCAACTATGTACACGGTAACCAGCAGCGGGGAAGCCTTAAATAGGGAGGGACTTAAAGGATGTTACGACAGTGAAGAAAGACTATACCAGATTGAAGACGAGCTCACCAATAACCATATGCCAAGTTCCCAAAACATGCTTATCTGCCATAGAATCGCACTGATTTGCGAATCCTCGCGATGTCCATTGCACCGACATGTGCCCAGCGATGCATCTTAGCCCCAAATGGAACATGTGCCGCATTTCTTGGATTGCTGGCAAACTTGATTTACTTTATTACTCTGCTGCGACTACTTAATGATCTCTGAAGCGAAGATCTCTAACAGGTGTAGCTGTATCCTCCATCATCGGCCCTTCCCCTTCCTATCTATATCTAGTCCCAAGGCCTTAGAAATATCCTTGAGAACTTCTTCCCTAGTATTCCACTGGTCCTTTTTTAGCCCCTTCTCCGCCAATCCTAATATTCCCCCCCCGCGATCTGTCTTCCTAAACTTCTCTTTTTCCTCTGCACTTAGCATATCCACCAAGCTCTGAAGAGTTCGTGCTAGTGGATCTTTGCTTTTGTGCTCAGGTGCGGGTCCCGGGCTAGACCAGTTTGTGGGCGTGAACTGGTACAGGAACGTTGGAAATGCAGATGATGCAAAAGAAAGCAAAAAGATATATGCTCGCAAGGCTGTATCTTCAATCGCCCATAATCGAATCCACTTATGCTCTGCCTTGACCAGCAAGCCATAAGTCCAGGGGTGTACCTTTTCTGCATCCCTGAGCACTGGTGTTGTTTGGCCGACAACCTGATGTAAATGGGAATACGTGTCTTTGGTTCGCCAGAAGGTTGAATTGCTTGCGGTGAGAGATCTCATTTGTTCAAAATGGCTCGGAAAGACACCTGGCAAAGCTGCTTTGCGAAGGGGCAATTCAAACACTCGCGTGTTTACAGGCGTGTAATTCGGCAGATCAGTTGATGGCGTTCGACTTTTGTTACCCTCGGTGGTGAAATGCAGTAGCGCCGGAGCAGCAACACGCCAGGCCCCGCAGAGGAAACCCTTTCGGCATGATATATAGTGAAAGTTCGATCGCCCCATGGTATCATGCTTGTCCCTATACTCCAAGAGTTCCACGAATGCTTTATCCCACGGATCATGCAGGACCGGGCCGTCAGGTTGTCTCCAAGGCTCTTGCTGCGCCTATAGATAGATCCAGTGATGCCACTTCTGCATCTTCGAATCCCGGCGCGTTTCTCGGTATAAATGCATCAGACTTGCCAGTGCCTCTTCGTCCCCTGCACCCGAAACCGCCGGTCGCTTGAGTCCTAGTTGGGCAGTCCATTTGAGCGGGTTCATGATTTGAGGTACATGAAAGACAGGTGCGACATTAGACCAATTATCGTAAGGCTCATCGAAATACTCCGTGATCTTGTACTCCAGGACATTCTTCAATAAGAAGCGGACATTTTGTTCTTTAGTTCCGGAATACCACAGGGCGATGATGATGCCTTGATAGAAGCCGCCTATCAATGTGAGGCCGTAGAAAGGGAGCAACATCAATATGACAGTCTTTATGGGACGGCAGACTGATTTGATGTTAGCCCGAAGGAGCCGGGCAAGGTTTCCGGCGGAAATGATAGCCCTCATCTTGAAATACATGGGGATGCTGGTGAAACAAGAGAAGGAAATCACAAGAAATTCAGAAAGTGGAAATGCATGCACTTTTATCATTTGGACGTATTGGTGGTTCACGGCTGTTGGTTTGTTCTATGGAGTCGGCTTCTGCCTAGAATATCGCCGAATTTTCCGCAACGTGGAGTTTATGCTTCTTTTTAGGGAAGGTTAGCGATAATTAAATTTTTTTATGCTGTTGGTTGCAGGATTGACTAATGCAAAGACGCTATCTCTCTCGAAGAAACTGTAACGTGGCCGTCATTTTGATCCTCGGGACTTTAATTCTCGACATGACGGACATTCTTTCATAATTAGTCGATTAACTACTTATGACATCTGCCTAACCCATCATAACCTCTGTGAGAAAACAACTAGAGGCAGTACATCTAAGACAGGTTGGGAAGCTTAAAGACACTGTCGGTGACCCAGTTATCACCACCAAGGTATCCAGCGCTCATAACATACAGCCAATCAGGGTTGTCCATAACCATGGCCTGTCGAGAATAAGCACCAGGCTGGGGAATGTCATAGTAAACCCAAGAGCCCGCAGCACCAAGGTTAGTGTTGATGTAGATGCCATTATCGCTGTTGGCAGTAACAATCAGAGATCCACTAGATCCTCCGGAAGGGGACCAGGTAAGATAAGGCGAAGAGCTAGGCGCACGGCTACCAGCGGTGAGAATCTGGTTAGACGCACTGTCGAAGGTGAGAGGAGAGTCCGAGATACGGTAGTAAACAGGGAAAGCAGCGTTGTTAGGCGAAGCTCCGCCGCCGTACTCAAAGGTCATCATCCACGTTCCGTTAGGAAGCTTAGCAACGGTTGTCATGCCGGGGCGTTGAGAGTAAGCAGTTCCGCGGACGTCGTTGACGACAGCATCCCAGGTGACACCATCGCTGGAAGTCTGATGAACCAACTTCTGGCCATACGAGGGATCACGCTGATCGGAGTAGTAGCACACAAGCTTGTTGTTGTACACCATCAGGAAGGGCTCCCAAACAGGAGTTTCGCCGTTGTTGGGAACGGCCTTTCCTCCGGTAGCGATGTTGGAAATGTAGTTCCAGGTCTTGCCGCTGTCAGTTGAAGCGTAGAGGTCGATCTTGGTTTTGCTGAGATCGGTGGGGATACTATTTCCAGCAAGGAGGATAGTGCCCTTGGCGAGATTGCCGATGGCCTGGGGCAGGATGTAAAGGAAGGGCTGGTAGCGAAGACCCCAGCCGTTCTTGGTGTCTCTTACATTGGACAGAGGCGCCCAGGTCGAGCCCTTGTCTTTGCTCTGGTAGATGGGGAAGTACACCTTTGGTGGTTCAGGACTGTAGTTCTCCCTGTTCTACGTTAGTAAGCACGATGCCGGATGGTCCGGATGACTAACCAAGTAGCTAGGATAGTTCCATCAGCAAGCTGAACGTTTCGCCCGTACAATCTCTTGGGAGTATTGTAGTTGGAGGGAGGCTTATAAATAGTCTGGAACGTCACGGCATGATCCGCGACGGCCCGTTCCTCAATGGCCCTGCATGATACAGGGCTGAGGACGGCCAAGCATGATAATAACAGGGAGGCCTTGCTGCCAAACATGATGAAAGAGAATCGTGTGAAATGTATGGATGAAGTGATGGACTCAAGATCAAAAAGACGGACGAATGTCTGTTTAAATATCTTGGCATCATGACAACGTAACCCTGGCCGATTTGATGTTACATTTCCAAAAGGGCTCTAAACTCTAAGCTATTCCTGGGTCACCGTTCAACCCAACCTAAACAAGACAGCTAGTTTCTAGGACTTTGTCTTGACGCGCCAATTAATACCCCAGAATGTCATTCTGCTGGCCTAAACAGTCATGTTCCTGGGTCATAATGTAGCGCACCAATTGTCAGACAAGCACTAGCCCTCGATAGCGATATGATCAAAGATCTCTCTTCTTTTAACTAGAGTCGCGAACGGGGTTCAAAAACGCAGCTATCCTGTCGTGCAACTTTGGAGGCATTGGCCTTGAATAAACTATATTTCAGACCTATGTCAAAACACAAATACGCTCTCCATCCATGGGATCCGAAAGTAGGTCACTTTACGTCTCGATATCGTGATATGAAGTTTTATGTCGACCCCTCAATATGTAGCTCACAAGCTAATGACAGATTTGGTTGAGGACTAGAGAGGTTGTCATAATAACCAGCAAGGTTCCATGAAAGGATAGGTTATTTATCCAACTATCCTTGTCATCAGGCCCCTGCATACCACCAGTTGTGACCGTAATGGCAGGTAGGTGTATCTCACGTCCTAGAAATACAGCTTACGAATATAAAGGACACAGAAGTGAGAAAGCTAATTGCTGGAGATTTTAACTATGGGGAACTATATCTGTGCTTGAAAGCTGTACAAATAATTCCCAGTTGCGATATTCACTAGCCCCATCCGGCCTGTGAGTCGTATTGACCTTACCTCGTTTGCAGAACGTATCTGAAATGCGGGTTCTGTTTTGATTAGTTTAATTATCCATGAGCTATGGCCTTTGGCGCACTTACATCGAACTCAGTCACATCAGCGCTGGTATCTTCTGGTGTCTGAATAGACTCGGCCGCGGCCTGATCACGCTTCTTGTTCCTCAGGATCAGGAGGTATCGCAACATGCCAGCCAACACCACCTGGGCCACGCCACACGCTAGCATGACAATAACACCAGTCTGGTAGACGGGAGCCTCCCGGGCAAAAAAGGCATGTGGACCAATGATATTTCCAGCACAGTAAGCAGCAAATACCACTGCCGTACCAGTAACACGCTTTGTGTAACCTCCAAGATTAGAAGACGGCATTTGAAGGGCCAGCACAAGTGAAGTCACATATGCTGTTACCATATAGTATCCAAAGAGCAAGCCAATTTTCTGGGTTTCACGGTCAAGTTTCCAGATCAAACAAAGGCCAAGAATTGTCGGGATGTTATAGACGGCCATAATGACAGTTCGCATATTCTGGTACCTCGATGCTAGCCAAGTACCAGAAAGGATCCAGAAAACTTGGAAAGCACCTTGTGGGATGCCTAGAACGACGCTGAGAAGGGCGTTATCCACCAGACCCTTGATAATCAAAGAGCCGAAATTGCCAATACCTCCGTTGATTACCTCGTTGACCAAGACGAAGGTGAACAGAAGCCAGATTTGAGGGTCCATCAGACACTCCCAGACCTGACTCCACTTGATAGTGCGATTCAGCACGCCAGTCTTTGCTAGCCTGGCGCGACCGATAAGCAAAGCTTTTTCCTCCAGGCTGAAGCCCTTGGCCCGCAGGATGTTATCGGGCAGTCTCCAAAGCACAATGCCTCCAAAGAGTACTGTGATGCCACCGCAAATGATAAAGATGGCCTTCCAGACCTCAAAACCTTGGATTTGGCCAATGGCAAAGCTAAGAAGTCCACCAAGCATGAGACCGATGCCGTTACAACTATAAAACACACCGGCGCGGAAAGGCTGTTCTTCACGGGTATACCACATGCCCACGATCATCATAAAAACTGGAGTAATAGGAGCTTCGAATGTGCCAAGGAAGAATCTGCATACTGCGAGGCCGGCGAAGTTACTGCTAGCAGCAGTAATCATCAGGATGCTTCCCCAAGCGAGGATGCAACCAGCAACGACTTTACCCAGGAGCGTCTTCTGTGCAAGGAAGGACCATGGGTATTCAGCAACCAGATAGGCAAAGTAGAAGATGCTGCCAAACCAGCTGTACTGCTCGAGAGTAGTGCCGGTATTCTCAAGGAGGTCGAATACAGCGCTGTAGGAGAGAGCTTGTTTATCGATGAACTGGAGGACGTAGGTGCCGGCCATCAATGGCAAAAGCAGCATATCTACTTTCTTGACCAACCGCTTGTTCTTCTCCTTGTCTGACACGAGTTCATTGAGATACTCGGTTGTGAATCCATGTTGCTGGAGGAATAGCTCGGACTCATCAGTACTGGAGTTTTCACCAGCGGCGATGCTCCCACCACCATTTTCTTCCTTGCCCATAATACTAGGGACGGGAGACAGGTTGATACCAGCTTCTACTGGCTTTGAGGTCTTTTCGGCCATAGCTGGAGGAAAGATACGTTTGAGGGTTGATGGAAGATAAAGATGCAGCCCGAGACAGATGTTGGTCTCGGAGGATGGAGCTGAGGTCAATGGTGGGAGCCCCAAAAGGATGCTTTATATCTAAGTTGTGACGTCTTGGTGCTCTCAACGCGGAAATGACATTATGATGATTCCGAGATACCTTGGGGTAATCGTACACTCACCAGGCGGAATCAAGATCAACGAACGCCCTTATCTCACTCTAGTGATGTAAAGGTCCAGATTGTGTGTGTGGATACCCATGCCCGCTTTACAACGATGATTGGTGAATAATGCTAGCCGAACTACTAAAGAGGCATGTCCAACCGTACTGATAACATCCTTATGCACTACGAATGCAACTGTCGTCTCGGATCAATAAAGTAGCTTCCTAGTCTTAGCTCAAGATGATCGGATTCTAGATATAAGGACCGACATATCTCCTCCCTTCAAGTTTAGGTTTCTTGCGGTACGCGGAATACAGCTATCGTACCTTCAGCTAGTAGCGGGGCTGAGGAGATAAGCCTATTGGTGACGATAACTACACAGGAAATGGGACATCCATATCTGGTAATTTATTGAGAAACTGTCTGCTTGCTCTACTAAACTCGTTATAGCCTCAAGTCTAACAGTAAAGAGCATAAAGTTGGGAAGTATACAAGGAATATTGTCTATTAAGGCTATCTCCCTTTCGGAAAGAATTTACAGAGAAATACAAATTAAAGAGGCCAGCTGAGCCAATATTGAAGCTCTAACACAGTAGTATTCTTGACTTAAGCCTGCTGTGCGCGTATCTAGGCTATGTCCAATTGCGCTTTCATCATCACGTCCCATACTTTCAGGCCCTCATCCAGCTTAACATCCTCCACATTCTCGATCTTTCCTTCGGCTTTCAATTCTCTTACCGTATTCAACCCAGTAGCGCCCCAAGTTGGCCTATCACCGCACAAATACTGATAGAATGGCTTGAGCCACTCGCTTATAAGGTCAAGATCAGCCTGCTCATATCCGGCCCGACGTCCACACGCCCACCAAATAGGGATGTCAGAGGCATGACACATGCCAATACTAGGCTGGAGCCAGTTGTCAAGTGCCTTCGCACGCCATGAGATTCTGTACCTCAAGACACTTTCTTCTGGCATGGTCTTGAGCAATGACGCGGTGAAGCCGCGGATCGTAGTGTGGACTTGACAGTCGCCGATAATGATTGACCCAATATCGGCCCACTCGTCCTTGCTGGAACCTGCAGTGGGAAGAGTATAGTGCTGCAGAAGTGCCTTGGTTACTTTCTCTGGGTAGTAGTTGTTCAGTTGCACCACGAGGCTATCGTAATCGGAAGCTGGGTTGATCATGCGGTAAAGAGTTGCTTCATCGGCGACCTCTCCCAGCATGATATCGACGCCTTGACTCGCCAAAAGCCTCCCAAACTCCCCAGAGTTGACATCAGCCAAGAAGTTGGCGTTAACAAAGTCGTCATCTGTGATAGCTCGGAAGGTATGTTGCTTCATACGATGTACGGCCTCGATAAGCGTCTCTGAGGGCACTTTTCGCAGCGCATCAACTTTTTCTTGAGGGGAAAGACCGGTTGAGATTCCGCACTCTGTAAGAAGCTCATCAACTTGTGTTTCGAGCGCAGGGGAAGATACATGGTTCGGCTGAACTCCAACCGCATTCGAGTACAAGTAGACTCTTTTGATCAATCGATCGGCCTTGTTCGGAAGTCTGACGTCGTAATTCAGTTGGAAGATAGACGAATATGCGCCTGCAGATAGACCTCCCAGAGAGATATTCTCAGGGTTGCCGCCAAACTCCGCGATGTTCGCATATGTCCATTCCAGGGCAGCACGCTGGTCCCAAAAGCCGTAGTTTCCTGGGGCGTGGGCCGCACAGTCCTCATGGAGACCGGAAAATGACATAAAGCCAAACAGATTGAGTCGATACGCAGGCGCCACGATAATGCGGGGGAATTCCTGCATGAGATAGAATGGATCATGCTTATTCATGTGGTTCGCCTCACCCATTTGAAGCCAGCCACCATCTGCCCCGAACAGTCAGCAAAGGAATCAATCACAGCAGTGTACACGTAAACTTACGAATGTAGAACTGGACTGGCCAGCCGTCCGGCGGCGGGCTTTGAGCAGGTACCCAAATATTAACGTACAGGCAATCCTCGTCAAAGACGGTTTCCGGATCTGGCTCGCGATCTGGGTTCGCCACCTCCGCCGCCCCATGCGCGTAGTGAGGTTGGGGGCAGACGGAGGGAAATGTCGTATAATCACCGGCGACACCGTTTGCATCATCGTATGAAAAGTTCGTGGGGAGCTTTTCTGGACGACGCCACCTCCGGTCACCAACAGGTGGCAGAGCGTATGGAACACGAGTAAACCGATGATAAGATGGCTTCTGTGTTACATTGTCAATCCTTTGGATGCCTTTGAGCTTTCCCTTGCTCGTAGTATGCACGATCGGCTTATCAGTTGACTGTACTGCGCCCATTGTAAAGACTGTTGCTGGCCTATTGTGATGAGTAGGGCTGATTTATTGAGAGGCTGGAGAGACTCGTCGCTTTAATAGTCACTCGGAACATGCATTCCGAATCAGAAAACGGCTATCTCGGTAGGAAACTACTGGACAAGGTTACGAAGTGTTCCCAGCGATTTGCGCCCTTAATCACGTAGTTGCCGCTTGCGTGGATAAAGATCGGCCTCTACTTCTATAATCCGAACGGCGTTAAGAGACAATCTTGATGAGCTAAATAAGAGGGCCCAGTTCGACGAAATGCTTGATAAGCGCACTAATGGAAATATAATCCCCAACGGCACTAAATATCACCTCTATCCAATGACACTAATAGTAGCCTGATGTATCTTACTCAAGGTCATTCCTCATGAAAATGATAGAGAGGGTTAGAAGTAGCAGGAAGCATGAAGCCAATTGAATGAAAAGGTTTGGTCACTAAAAATACTGCGGCACAGTGACTGCCAGTCAGCCCCACACTACATCTTAAGACTGTACGAGATAAAACAACGGATAAGGGCTCTTAATTACGCGCTCTCATTAGTAGTTTCATTCTCAGCGATGAGCCCGTCCAGGAATAAAATGTATTGGCAAGAATTGCAGCCGCCTTTTTGCCTTCAAGGCACGTGCTCTCGCGGTTTGTTGTGCGGGGTAACAACACTGTTTGCTGGATCAATAAACCTCTTCTTCTCTGCAACAATAATTACATTATTCAATTCAAAGGGCACTTCGTTTCTCACAGAGGGGTTAGCTATATATATAGCACTGCACATTATGGCTATGTCTGAAGTATACGAGGTCCAAGAAGGTGGTGACACGCTTTAATACTGCGCAACCCTGGCGCAGCATTTGCGACGCACAATACCGAAGACGAATGGCCCAATGCCCTACCTGAACATCAGACAGAATTGTCAAAACGCCACGAATCTTCCATAATCCAAAAGAAGTCTCAGTGATCCACACGACACGTTGGTTGATGACAAGTCGCTCACTCAAGATAAGCCAGAGGTCTTACAACTGCGATTTAGGGTCTCTTCAGCAATTCTCATAAATACGTCGGCCTATTTCAAAAAGTCATTATCGGGTGATTGGGAAGAAACGGAATCTTATCCTGGCTAAAAATGGACACTCACAGCTAACGACTGGGACGGCGAAGCTTTTCTTTTGCTCATGAGAATACTACATCACAAGACACGAGAAGTCCCTCGTACAATAGGGCTTGAGAAATTGGCAAAGATCGCTGTACTAGTGGACTACTATGGTTGTCACGAGGCCCTGGAGCTATGGGCAGAAACATGGATCACAAATCTTGCCTCGAAGATGAGGGAGTCCTTTTACTCGAGGGAACTACTACTCGAACTGACGATTTCTTGGGTATTTTTTGACAGAAGGAATTTCCGTTCCCTCACTGAGGTTGCAACCCGTACGAGTCGAGGCCCGATACCCACACTAGGGTTGCCCATACCCTATCAAGTTGTTGGTTAGTGAAGGGACACGCGTATACGAGATATATTGAAGATCTGACGAGGTACAACAGCTTCCATTGAACAGTCGAGAGTTTCTTCGATCCGTATTTTCATTGAAGGCATCCAAAAATATTGGCGCAATTTGAACCGTGGCACCAACCCGAGTGCCATGGCGTACAGCCGACAGTGTCAGTACAATCAACTCGGTCACATCGACCAAAATCTATTTGAAAATGGCCTGAAGCCCCTACCAAGCCATCCATATCATGGGTTCAGTCTCGATGCCTTAAGACAAGCCATCGACAAGTTCGAACCTCCAGCGAAATGCCCTTGTAAGGGTGGAGGTCATCAGAGGAGTCTTGGAACTGACTTCAAGTCTCCATTGAATGATTCTTTTCGAAATTGTGAAGATGGTATTGGTATATCACAATTTACAGGTAATTGAGAAGAGGGATAAGTGTTGGGCTGAGTCAGGTGTTTGGATTTTCACTCCAATTGGTGCATTTGATCTTGTCCCATCCTGTCATTTGCAGGATACTCATTTAAACTACCATATGCTACCATAGCTCTTGTGAGATAGTCTGACAATTCTCTTGATGCACTTTGCGTGGCAGGTGAATGTTTCTTAGTGGTATCACTACCGATCGCCAAGTAGGGGTCTCTCTGGCCTCAAGGAAACAAGGCCGAAAAAAAGAAAAGCTTTTCATCCACCTCGGTCGGGTTTGAAAACGCGCGCTCATGACATCATATCATGCGAGGTCAACCTGACAACCGAAACGTGTGGCAGAGCATCCTTCAGACATACGCCGAGGCCCTTCTGCAAAGGCCTAGAACTGCAAAGCGGACTTGACAGAAGAAAAGAAAAGAAATAAGAAGGAAACACAGGCCCTTCTTACAGAGTTAAGGTTGGATAAGATCAGAACCTAGCCATACTCCATGCAGCTAGACTGTTGCCGGGCACCGTTGCCCTTATTTGAGTTCACCAAATGAAATTGTCGTTTAGTTTGTACTAGATCTGCTTCGTGATGAGTATATAAGTACAATATACCCCTTCAAATAAATTATTCCAATTAAATTAGAAAAACGTTTCTTGCCTCCTTCTCGAGCCCATAGACAACAACAAACCCGCCAAAGCAGTACTTATCCCTTCCCTCGTCCCGCAAGAACACTAGCCACTCGCATCCAGAAAGTAACCATATCTCATCTTTCGGTCGCGCTGTACTGGGAGCGTATATAAACAGGCCGGATTCAGCTTCGAACCGTTGCAAGTTTGGAGAAATCTCGTGGGATTCTCGGGGGAGGGTCACAACATGTCTGCCCGTCACTCGCAAACTAAGGCCTCTGTCCTTGATCGCTTCGTAATAGGGATCCTGTATCTCAGTCGGCCAATATGCTCGCGGTGCGAGAGATTCGTTCGATTCCCTGTGCTTATCGGTGAGATTTTGTAGCTCCAACAATATGCTCCTGTCCTCGCTGCAGTTCCAGTCTGGGACCCATGAAGGAAGGAATAAGCCTAGGTCACGTCTGCCGACAAATGATTGCTCCAGAACATAGTTTAGATCTCTGTCAATCTCGACGATCCTTCGTGCCGGGTCTGAGTGGACGTCTACAGCTGTATTCTCGTCTGAATAGCTGGGCTTGAAGCCATAGTCGTCCCGTGCAAGCCCAACGAATGCGTATATTTTGTCTCTTGTATCCGAGGCTTGAAAGTTTCGCGCGTGGCGGAGAAGAACGCGCAAGTCTCCTCCTTGACCCTCATACTTGGCACGGCCATTCATCATGGCGGCCACGGTCCGTATGGATTTTTCCACATCAGGAGCGGTGAGTTCCTTTATAAGATAATCGACTTGCTTTTGCACCTTCTTTTCGAAACTGGCAATGCTCATACCACGCCCCAACTCTTTCTCGCCTTCCTCGGCAGTCTGCTGCGTGCGTTGCTGAGTCAATTGTTCATTCTTGGCGCGAACGATGTCCTGTTGATCCTTGCCGGTGAGGCGACTTTTCCACACGTCGCACCAAGAGTCAGGGTCTGGGGTTAGACATGTCGATACCCTCTCCCAAGAAGCGCCATCGTCTCTAAACACAAAGTGGACTTTAGGCGAAGAGACAAACTCCTGGTATACCCACGACCGTGTCCACCAGGGGGATTGAAGAAATGCCAAGAAGGATGCCAGAGTCTCGGGACTAGGCCCTCCATTGTAACAATTCTTCCAGAAAACGTCGACAAGGCTTGTAGAACCTTGATGCGGCACGTTCGTGAGCCACCCTAACCCGGCGTTCATTCTTTTAGCCTCTGATTGGCCCCATATATGTTCGATGTTCTGTCCGAAGCCTTGTGGTTCCCGATGGGAACCCGCGAACGGCGAAGCCGATGTTTTTTCATCGGCGGCCGAAAGGCAGACGAGAGCCGTCGCGCAACAGGAATAAATATCACGCATCATCATGACCTGATGGCCTCTCTCGACATCATCTGACTGATTGATGCAGATTTGGTCAATCCAGAATAAGAAGTATCCATCTCGACAACCGTTCTGTCTATACCAGTAGTCCACAGCGCACTTGAGGGCGTGGATGAGCTGCGCGAAGGCATTGAAAATATGTCCCCCGACTAAGATCCGCGCCGTGTTTTCGGGATCGCCTGCTGCGTACGAGAGAGCTAGGTACTTCCCTGTGCACATGGAGAGAGCCACACCGTCAAGCACGTCGCAGGCAAGGAGTTTCTCTTTAGATGAGATATTTTGGGACGAAAGATTCTTGGCTGATGGGAAGCCAACTGGGGCTGGGTCCTGGCCGCTGGCTTTCCACTTAGGGTGGTCGACTATATGCTGAGCAAAGGTCTTTTCCTCGCGATAGACCTTGAGGAGACGCACAGTGGGTCTCTTCCTGTCCAGAGAACAGTATTTGTACTTTGAGTAAAAAACTTCGTTACGCGGCGTGTAAAAGTTGTCTTCCTTGGTTCCCGGCCGAGGGCCCAGCCCAACCTTGCTGAGGGCGAGTGGACTCACGGATGCGCCATAATCCTCCTTGGATGGCTCCATCTGACTAACCTGGAGATTTGAGCAGTTAGTTCCTTGTAAGGGTGACGTCCTGACATAGGTGAATAGAGCAAGCCGGAGGAAAACAGTCAGCCGCGTTTAGGCATCAATTGGGCCCAACTTTGCCCCCAAAATCTAAACTTGGATTGGCAAATAGGAACAGGGCGGTTGAATGCGAACACCTTTCTCCAATGTTAACATAGATAAGGCTATTTTAAATGAATTACTTTTCTAAGACTTATGATTTTTTTAAAATATTTATTTAATATAATAGCTTAAGTTTAGTTTATAAAGCTGGCTACTTCTATCTTAAAGTATAATAATGTATTAAATTACGCCCTGATCGATACGATACGTACGGATCAATCCCCTACGGATACAGGCATATTTCTTGCCTATTAGGGTAAGCTAAGTACTCTCAAATTTGGGGTAATGTATCTTTGTCGCGCTAAAATTGCTTACAGGGCTATCCCCTGTAATTATAGTAGAAGCCTACTATATTATAGCAGGTTCTCACTATATTTATAGTGGCTATTTACTGTAGCTTTAGTGCCCATTTTAACTAAAAAATCCGTATATAGTGCTACTACCTGGGGGCTGTATTACGTACAGATCCGCACAGACAAAGGTACTTCAGCTTGTATTTTTGCCCACTTGGATCCGTTTATGGGGATCCGTACGTATCGTATCG
>JACCKW010001044.1:0-19526 GCA_013623355.1 Fusarium bactridioides | reverse complement strand
GGTGACGGTGACGGTGACGGTGACACGGGCGAGAACAAGAAAAAGAGGGTGAAGGCTTAGTTGCTATGCCGCGTGTCTGCAAGTGCTTGGCTGGATTCTCAGATGTTGCGTTACATCGCTATTACATGTACGGAGGCTATCATGTAAGTATCCATGTGGCTTTCCCATGGAGGATCTAGGAGTTGGTCTAGAAATTATCGTCCTTCTTCTGTGAGGCTCTGACGGGTGGCATGCCAAACCATGTGTGTTGTGCATTACCGTGAGACCTACAGTAACACAGACGCCTCTTTACTGAGCAAGTTTTCCAGGCTGTAATGTATCTACTGTGCTGTACTGCATAGCTGGACTATAGAATGGGGTGATTTGACATTCAGCTAGACCTGTTTGTTATACATAGCACCCTATGGTGGTTCGGGTATAGAAGGCCTCAGATACGACGCCACAACAGAGACAGAGATCCAAGACATGGACAAGAGACGGTAGATGCTCAAAGACGCCTCCTACACCATCACGTTTAAAAGCTGCTAGGACGTCTTTGGAAGGAGAACTGAGGGTATCTGTTAGATCGCTGTGGAGTTGAGTTGAGTTGAGATGAGTTGAGATGAGTTATTTATTTGTTTATTTACCTACCTATGGAAAACAAACTCTAAAAAGAATTCGTTTCAACCCTATTTCGTCGTCATTCTTGGCTCATACGTACGTACATACTCGCCGCCTTTCAACCGCCCGACATTCCAGAGGGACAAAGCCAAGTTGTAAGACGGGAATAGGGCCGCCGTCGCCACGTGGAATTCCCACCCGAGAGGAGAGAAGCAAGGGTCCTTTTCTCGAGGTATCCGGGTCCAGGTCTAGTTCACGGTCTTGTCTTGTCTTGTCTCTGCCTCCCTCACTTAGCCTAAGCAAGCATACATACATACGTATATATTCTTCACCCAGCGGTCTCTGGGATGGAGGGATCTTGTATGGAGTCGGTACTGCACAGGCATGTCGCTAGCATGCTAAGCACGAGGGGTTGATTCATGGGCTTCGAGTAGAGTATCCGTAGAGTAGACAGACAGACAGACATACAGACATATGCAAGGGAGGAGAGTTGTACGCCCGCCTAGGCAAGGTAGCTAGCTACCTACTTAGATTGACGAGGAGTTGGAGGGGAGTTGAGAGACAAAAAAGAAAAAGCTGGCTAAGCCGCTTAGGAATGTGACAAGCTAAAGGGCCTCGTGGTTTTACATCAAGGGCGTTTTCGTTTTTGGTGATAGATATCGGTTGTTAGTTAGTTAGTTAGTTGGTTGGTTGCGTACTAGATGTGATGTGATGTGTTGTGATGTGAGGGTTTGATCCCTTGCATTTTGCCGTTGCATGGAGGTGGATTAAGGGTCTCTATCTGATCTAGTACTCTAAAAAAGGAGAATAAAGCAGAGAAAGGAACTTTGTTTTGTTTGTTTTGTTTGTTTTGTTCCATTTTATTTCGGAGAATGGGCCTGATTTCGTTAATGACACTACAATGTTGGACATTTGGCAGCAAACATCATAACTGCCGAGATATACAACGCGGCGGCGACGTCACTCACCTTGTCTTCTTTCTCCTTCGTTTGTATTATACTTTCTAATAGCCCAGAAACCCGTTTCCTCAAGACAACAGACAGTTGAGTCTAGTTATGCACACACACACGGCCGAGTCTAGGCCGAAGCCGTCACAACGGTGAAAAGCCACCAACTGGGGACATGACTCTCCAAGCTTTCAGCAAGTACCTGATCGAGATGAGCACATCAGTTAGTCAGATCTCTACCGTTGCTACTGGCCAAGATCTGCAACCAAGCAAATACCTACACTACATACCTCGTCGTCAAGATTATACGGCCTGCTAGATCGGGCAAAACTCAGTGGCTCACTCACTCAGCTGGACCTGGACCTCGACCGACCGTTGACTTGACTTGAGATGTTCCGCTATGCTACAAGTTAGTGGAACGACTGGTCAATTTTTCGATCCGGCCAAGCCAAGGCAAGATCTGTTTGGAGATCGAGCTTTTGATGTCTGAGAGCAGCGCTACGCTACGCAACGCCCAGTTTGGAATGGCGGCGTGCTTCGGCAATTGTATGTACACAGTAGGTGCTGGCTGAATGAGCAGCTTCAGCAGGGCGTGTACTCCGTATATGTGCATACTTCTATGGAGTTGATGGCTTAGTTATGTACTAAGCATAGTAGGAAGAATATGTCTTGGTTTGTGAGACATGGTCATCTACCGTTATTGGCCAGTGTATCTCCTCGTCAAGAGGATCCATATCGGTTGTTGTTGTTGTTGTTGTTGTTATTGTTGCATTTAAAACACATCATATCATGTTCATCGTATGGGTGAGATGTAATGTCTTGTATTTGCTCAAGACCATCACATAACAATTACAGTACATACTACGGATCTGTACATACAATATGCAAGTACCGTACATCACCGATTCCTTGCAGCTCATCAGCTTCGATTCTGCCGCAAGATCACTAGACTCAGCCCCGTCCCTTGCGGAAAGGTTTACCGTACGATCCAATACTATCCCCTGCTGTAGATTCTGTTGGTCACCGTTAATGCTAACCTCTAGTTGCATCACTAGTTTCGAGACAGGGATACGAGACAAGAGATGGATGGATGGATGTACGTACAGTACAGTACATATTTTTGTCATTTCGGGGGCATCTATCCGTAGGTAGGTAGGCATCCATCCATCCATCCATCCATCCATCCATCCATCCATCCATCCATCCATCCATCCATCTATCTATCTATCTATCTATCTAATCAATCACTTGTCTCTTATTCTCTGTCCTCAGTCCCTGTGTAGAGTTGCTGATCGCTAGGCTGAGAATGGACGAGTCAGTTGATGCATGGTCAACATGTCTATCTACAACTCATGCCAAACAAACCTGCAACTGTGAACCACCAACTGAGCTATGCATGCTGTCTTGTCTTGTCTTATCTTGACTTTACTTGACTTGACCGATCATGCCTGATCTTGTCAGTGTGTCTGATCCTCCGGCCTCCGGATCCGGACCCCGGCGCGGGATCTCAACTCAAACCGCCTCGGCCCCGATATACATATCAGATTCGCGCTCGCATCGGCATCGGCATCGGATTCGGAATCGGCCATCTCACTCTTTGGGTGTGTCTTTATCTTTGTCTCTCTCTCCCTCTCTTTCAGTATGTATATATATATATATATATATATATGTATATGAACTGTCTGCCTCTGCCTCGGTCTACTAGCGCTCACATGATCACATCGCCGTTCGACAATCTCATTTCTCAGAGACACTTTCGTTCCCTTCTGTCTAGCAGATCTTTTCCCGCTCTAGCTACATCCCTTTTCGATATGCCGCACTCTCGCATGCCGCGTGCCTCGAGCTAGCTACTGTAGCTCAGAGCTAAGAATCCCATGTTACAGATCATCGTAGATAATACCCCCCCGGAGCCCCCCACCTAACCCAACTGCATATCCTAGACTCAGGGTGACAGCGGAAAAAGCAAAGATATCATAAGTTACAGAGCCTTACGGCCTAGTAATAAATTCGCCGATAATGATAACTCAATTCTATCCTTCACTCTCAGCTGTACCGAACCCTCACCGGTGTCTCGGCTCTCCAAATGCGGCGACCGGTCAAGGTGTCTCTGGTTGATATCTCTCATGATATCTCCTCAAAAACATCAATACCGAGGCTACACGTCAAATGCCACGCCAAGCTACCCCATTGTGGCTTTTTTTTGCTTTTCTTCCTTGCCCCAGAGGACAGGATTTATGGATCTTTACGAGAATTCCAGACAGAAAAAGGTGTCCCCTGAGCAGAAAAGGGGAGAGAAAAAGAAAAGCCCCCTTAAACTACCACAACTCAAAGACATGCGACTCTTGCAGCGCCAAAGCCAAAGCCAAAGCCAAAGCAAACCAACAACTATAACCGTGTCTTTCTTTCTAGAATCGGCCGAGAGGCGCTATACTGCATCTTCACCTCCCCCCGGCACGGCACGGCACGGCTGAGAATTCCTCCCAGACAGCCACTGCGGTGGGAGGTACACAAGCCAAGCCAAGCCAAGCCAAGGTCAACGTTTTTGCCCTCTGTTGCTCACGGAGGCAGCTCGCTTACAAGGAGGCGTCTTGATGGCCTCTCTATGATCCATCCGATCTGATCCATCCGTTAGTCTATGTAGTTAGTTAGTTAGTCAGTTCGTTAGTTGCTTGCTACCCACATACCTATGTACCTAGGTATGTGCTGTAGTTAGCTCTGTCTCATGCTATGCAAAAGCTCCGAGAGAGACAAACGAGATATTTTCCGTCCGTGATGCCAAACTTGACATGTCGAATGTGCTATGCAGACTAAGACGGAGTCATGTGATCGTCAGGGCCATTGCGGAGAGTGGTATAGTTGAATATTTGGTTTTGAACTCTGAGACTTCACTATTCTCGATTCAAGTGAACAGCCTCATATAGACCAAAGATGGACCATGTGAGGCGAGCCTCGAGTCTTAGGGAATGCAGCATAGATATCACCCGGGCGACCGTAAGATCACCCAATGTTTGTATATCTTTCTGGTGTGGCACCGTCAGTTACTTGCTTCAAACTCTTCAGTAACAGCCGTGCCGTGTCTCAGCATAGCCCTTCAATATATCAACTGTATCCTGAAACCAGCGTTGATCCCTGCTCTTCTCTTTCTAGATACATCCTATTATGCTCAAAAAAGCAACCAAGTACGCCGACCCAAATTCAATGACGTTTCCCCTCATGACTCAGTCTCCTGGCTTTCAATCCACTCGCTCTTGCGCTTCAGTGACCCGTTAGCAACATCAGCCTGAGCTCCGTTGGTCTCTCCGTCGGGTGCTGTGCTTGAACCGCCGCATCCTCCCCGGAAGCCGTTCAGCAGACGCTCTAGGCCGTGGATCCCGAGACCCGCAAAGTCACGGCCGGCCGTCTCCCGCTCGCCGATGGCAATCACAGCGCCGATAAGATCATGGTTGATCTCATCGTTGACGACGCTGTCATTCTTGTAACTGGGGTGCACGTCGATGAAGTTGCGGATCCATCTGGCTGTTGTGTCAAGATTTCCTGAAGCTCGCCGTGAAATCAGATCGAGATATGTAGACAGATGGCACCGAGTCGATACATCGACGTTGACGCTGTCAAGATAGCTCTCTACAATGGGGATCAAGCCAGGAAATTCTCCCGACTCTGAGCCGTTGATAATGTCATTCACTGTCATCTCCTCAAATTCGTGCTCCACTGGGCCTCCAGGTGATGCTGGTCGACTAGGATGTGCTGAGCCGGGTCGACTGTCGTCACCAAAGGTGGTGTTGGCTCTCGAGGGGCGGCTAGGGAAAGGGTTGCGCCGGAAGTAGAACTTCTCATTCAGAACAGCATCGACTGCGTGTGCACGCTCCATGTTTTCGTCGACCTTCTTGATAGGGATGTAGAAGTTGAGGTCAAATGATAGGATTGCGCGTGTGACCAAGACCATAAAGACAGAGAAAGCCGCGTTCTCGAAGTCCGTGATCTGAATCTCCATGGAGCGGAACTCGACTCGCCAGCCGATGCTGTTGTCAGCGGGCGGGGGCTTGAAACGCATGTGCTGCCAGTTAGTTGACTGAATGTTCTCAAAGTGGTCAGTCTTGCTGAGGTCCAACTCCTGGAGATCCTCTTCAAAGACAACAATGGGGTCTCGGATGAAAAGGTGAGCGAAGTGAGTGGCCAGTCGATCATCCATGCCCCCTTCGAGAAGCTGGCGCTTGATGTCAGAGTCGTAGACGAGGTCAGGGTCGAGGTACTCGTTCCTCAACCGAGGGTCTATGGCAATATATGTTGAGTTGGAGGCGTATCGTGACTTTGGTATCCTCCGAACACCTTGTGTGAGGGGCTGTTCCATTGTGAGTTGTGCTGATCGACTTGGAGAGTAAGACAGTACCCTTACCTTTTCTCCCAACTCCTCGGGGGTTCTGCAGTCCACGGAGCGGCTGATCTGATTCCACCGTACGTCGGTGTTTGCAAGGAACCCCTTATACACAGGCGTAGCAGCAGTCAATGCCAACATGATAGGACCAAGCGGGCTTAGCTGATCATAGAGCATTCTTCCTTCGGTGATGTTCTTGGCCTGGAAAGTGATCTGGAGACAACAACTCCCCATTCCGAAAGCCATGGCATCCATATGGATGAAGTCGTCAGGGGCAGCTCCATTTCGTACATCGTCGTCTTCGGGCCAGTCATGCTTGTCAAAGTCCACGGTAGGATCCTTCCAGGGTCTTGGTGTGTTCTTGTCGTGATAGATGGGAACATTGACCTGAACCTTGCGGCCCCTTCGAGATCGTATGTTTGCGGCTAGAGTTGGGAATCTGATATGGGGGTTGGCAATCTCATCCGGGACAAACTGAGAGCGGAGGCGCGGTCCTGAGGGCGGAAAGTAGGGGTCGGTGAATTGTCCGGGAACGCCGATTTGAGGGTATGTTGTGAGTGTGATGGGATATTCAGTTGAAAGCATGTGCTCTTTTGCGATCTTTCTCCGCAACTTCATGTCTGGTTCCACATCGAGGAGCTCCTTGAAGCCGATACCCCAAGGCTTACCTGGGGTCGCTTCCAGCATGAAGCGTCCAAACTCAGGGTGAAAGACGGGGATCGTCCTCTCTCTATTTCAGGGTCAGCAGATGACGGAAAAGTCTAGGGACTGTCTGATGTACTTTTGCTTCGCGCCAGCTGTGTCTATTTCTTGAAGATCTGGGACACAACCACCTTGCTTTTCCAGTTCCTTGTCGGTAGCCAGCGCCTCAAGAATCTCTGCTTGACGAAGGGACAGCAGCACTCGCTGGTTGTCCTTTGAGTAAACCACCACAAGATACTCGACCTGGGTAAATTGTTAGTTAACATGATTCAGTTTTCTGTGGTTGAACCAACCTCGTCGCCCCAGAGGAGAGCGTCGCGCTCCTTTCCCTTGGCCTTGTTCCATATCTCCAGGAGTTGCTATCAGAGATTTAGCGATCCATCGCCACTTATACCGGACGACTGGATATGAAGGGTGAGGAAGAAACTCACCTTGATACCCCATTCTCTGACTTGAGGGGCGCGCTTCTTGGCATCAGGCCAATCGAGGGCTGTTCCCAAGGCTCTAAAGTCGGGTCAGATTATAAGAACCTTATGAGTTATAAGTTGTGGCTTACAGGAGACCCATCGTGAGACAAAGTCTGGGTTTTGCTTTGAAGGGAAGTTTCTGAGCCCGCCCACCTTGCTTTGAGTCGCCGTAAGGTGTGATCGGTATTCGGGAAGATTTTGTTCAAGATGACGAAACCGGGTAATGATAATCGGGTAAAGTGATGAGATATGAACCTCTCAGCCCAGTTTCTAGGCTACTCTTCCTGAGCAGACTGCGCCAGTCGTATAGCATATACCGATACCGAGTTTTTCGGAGGAGGAGAGTATCAAGAGAGCAAACTCTTTGATAAAGCGAAACCGGGGGTTGGTGGACGCTAGGGGTAAAGGTTCTTGTTCTCCACGATATCGGAGTTGGCGCGGAGTTTGGCTATTTTTTAAAGTACAACAACAACAACAACAACAACAACAATAACAGTAACAGTAAGGAAACCCGGTTCAATCAGAAATTGATATGATAGAATAGAGTCGCGCTCTAGTCGGACGATAAATCAGTAAGTAGGCCGAGGTTCCAGATAATTATAATGGTTGAGCGACGACCCGAAGCGTCACCACAAAAAAGTCTCGGACGTCAAATACAGAGACCGCCAAAAAAAAAAAAAAATGAACGGCCCGTGTCGATCAGTGGTCCAGGGCAAGTTTGAGTAGAGTCGGGTATAGTTGATGGGGGGAGTAATAGAAAGGGACAAGAGAAGAACAGGGGAAAGTTTAAACATGTAGAGTGAGATAGATAGATACCTTGGATACTTAGGTAGGTAGGAAAGTAGATAATGAATAAGTATTCGTACTTTTTGGCAGCCGAGATTCAGGTCCAATTCCGCGGGTTCGCCCGTTGTCAAAGTAAAGAAGAAGAGAAGCGCCGAAGAGCATCAACTAGCTCGCAATACGGGTTTGATATGACAGAGCATCAATCAAAGGGACTGATATGGTTGGGTAGAAGGGACTTGACTTGATTTGACTTGTCTTGTCTTGTCTCTCTTGTGGGAAACAACTGAGATGTTTAGGTATCGTCTACCTATTCCCCCCCCTCCCCGATTTCCATATTCTATTTCATCATCTCTCCCTTGTCCCTCCTCGTTCAACTCGTCGGCTTGTGATGGTTGTTGCGTTATGTTGCGTCGCTAAGAAGCGGATATTTCTGCTTAGAAATCGAGTCCCAACCATCAAATCAGAGGAGGCCCTGATGATGCCATCCGGCCAATCTCCCGATCCGGTCAGGTTCTGGAAAACTTATCGCGCTAGCTCCAAGAGGAGATATTTACCACGGTCTCCTCCGGCATATTGCGTGGAAGATGATATAGGGTAGCTAGGCATAAAGTAAAGGGGAGAGTATTATATTACCTAAGGTATGCTAGGTAAGGTACTGTCTAGGTAGTAGGTACTAAGTATATTGCCGTGGTCCCAGTTGATCTTGTCGTACAATGAGCCTTTATGTCGCTGAGCATCTGTTGTAAAGAGCCCATCCATACAAGTCAGCTCTATCGAGTTGCCAGACCGACTATGCGGCTCCCACACAATGCCTTGAGCTCCGTGTAACCGTACAACCGTACAGCCGATAACCGCTTGCTTACAATAGCATTGTTTAATTACTAAAACAACGATTCATCGATGCAGCAGATCGTACGTAAACCCACTAACTAACTAAGTCTTGAGAGACCAGCTGCATCTTAATCCTTGTACTACCTGAGGTGTCTCTGCTGAGGACCAACGTTACTCTCAAATGCCCAGTTCCTAGTTCAACGAGTTATTCAATCATCGCAGAATCGCAACTCTCCATGGTCGAGAACAGTAAAAAGGCGTTTTCTTCTCAAACAACCTCGAAGCTTCCAACATCCTTCCAGGACCAACAAACAAACAATATACATCTGAAACAGTCATCTCACTCAGAGTTGCCGCCACAGTCTCGTGCACCTGATTGGACTCTCCAGCTTCGGTATCTTGTTTCAAGAACAACCACGTCCGACTTATCCCCGTCGGTTTCCATGAATTTACCGGGTTTGACTAAACTAAAACCCTTGATATTTGTCGCATTGATCAGTCCGAGATCAACGCTCCAATGACATACCAGGCTCAGACTGAAGACAACATGTAAAAGGTCAATCACTGCCCAACACCAGCGACAACCATTGGCAATTGCTTCGTCACAGCTAAAACCCAGCCCGGTCTAGAGCACTGTCAATTGTCGCTCTCTCCTCTTTCCAACGTCGCTAGTATTGCAGCCAACTCAGAACAAACCCGTCCATTTTCGAGTCATGCGGCACTAGCTGTAACCAACAGGGTGCAACTGGCACGCGGAAGGATGCTGCATGATGATGATG
Source organism: Fusarium bactridioides (assembly GCA_013623355.1). Lineage (NCBI taxonomy): Eukaryota > Fungi > Ascomycota > Sordariomycetes > Hypocreales > Nectriaceae > Fusarium > Fusarium bactridioides. The sequence continues at coordinate 10,042 of JACCKW010001044.1, read as the reverse complement.
ATGAGGAACTGTGGATGCTTATTAACTACCTACCGAAGCTGGCATAACATGATAGGTACAACGCTGTTCTCGGACGCACAGCAGAAGGAATGGTCATGTTGTGAATCGAACATTTCTCTAAAGTCTTGATCAAGATGTCTCGGACCTCTCAAACTACCAAACTTGGTGACTTATTCAGCGGATCCAGACATAGGCATATGCATATGGCAATTATGGGAATGACGGATTCCGGGATCATGTGTCTAAAATGCCCATGTTCGAAACCGTGATACTCGTCCCAACAAGATAGTGTGCGTCGAGACTCGATGGTTATTAGAGAGCTGACTTATACCTGCCTCTTATTAGACGCAAGACGTATGCTATCATAGCTTTCAATACTTAAGCCAAGAAGACGAATGACTGATCAGGCCAAACATCAGCAATTCGATCAGTACCATCTGCAGTGATGCATTGATCAACTGCCGACAGGAAGAATCAGTTATGATTTTAGCTTTGACGCCAAGCCAAATCTTCACCAACAAGCCAGCCACTGCTGTCCTCTTCACTCTATCCCAAGAACGATGATGAGCAGCCGGCGCCTCCCCAAGCTTCAAAAGCCAGAACTAAGAAGCGCCATGTGTATCACGAATTATTTGCTCAAGTGATCATCGCCATTGTGGTTCCAACAACAGTCCTTTGGTCGATGAACAACAAAGCGTGGGTTCGTGTTACTCACAATAACTAACACGCCAGAAGTAGATGGAAACTAGAGAACTCCGACAGCAATGACATGGTCAAGAAAGCCGTATCGATCCCGATAAGAGGAGGGACACACAGTGCAATGCAACCCGGAGATGGAATGCCGGTAAAGGTGTTTGTGGTGCCGCAGTATGTTGGCTTCCGTTCCTAGCTCGATGAGTGGCTGATGACGCTAGAAAGAATGCCATGTGAGCGACGGCAGCCCAGCGCTAGGTAGCTCAGCGCTAGGTAGCTCAGCGCGAAGAAAGTATGTACTGCAAGTAAGCCGCATTTCATGTCCTTATCGAGGCGAATGAACTCTGCTACTAGAATCTCTCGGCTTTCGTCCACTTACACCCAGTCAAGGTAATGCTTACAGATAAGCACGAGACAAGACCAGAGCGCAATGAAACGCAAGACAACCATCAGACTGGCAAACGACCGTGTGTCTTCATGCTTGTTGGTGTGTCAAGACAACACTCATCAAGAACGCGTCACTCGCTTCGCTTCGATCTTGTCTTGACTCATCCGTGCAACCACAATCCATATCGTAACAAGCTGCGTTCCCGAGTACTGCATACTTGACAGTACCGCTGTCTGGGGTCCAGCAGCCCAATTATGGCTCCCAAACCTGACCCCATAGACCGTGGCTTTTGATTACCCACTGGGTATCAATGGATGTTAACTTCAATGCAAGCTACCAGGGGACGAGCAAGTCGCCCTGACGATCCTGGTGACGCCGGGGCATGTACTGTCAGATGTCAATGGCACTCTCGATACCCATCGAGTATGTTCCTTCGTCCAATTCACTGTCGACCCACAAAACAGATATATGTTAAGGGCTTGTTGCGATTCCTGCTGGATAAGCAATGCTCAACCAAGAAGCAAAGAAGCAGGGGTCATTGTCATGCTTGGGGCATAGACACAGATACAATTCATGCAGCGCGGATCATCGCATTGCTGTAGTTACCCGATGATACTGTGTTGCCTGGTACAGCTCCTCTGACCTTGAAATAGAGTGTCAAAATAAACTTAGCAAAAGATATCATAAACTCATAATAAGTTACCCAAGTCTTTTTTATTATCTAGGATCAAGGTCCTGAGTTTCCTCCCCTGACGTAGAGCTCGACAGAAGTTGATTTATACTGATATCGCCACCCATGTACGGGTTACAGTAGGTTCATCATGCGCTGATTACGTTGACCGTTGGAGAGTGTAGCTGTCGCTGAACCGACGACATGTGAGGGGCATAAAGGGGCCAGGAGAGAACGCACATGCTGTCACATTTGGAGAAAAGATAAGCATCCATTAGATACAAATCATCGATGACCAGGAAGAGACAGACACTGTTCTCGTTTTGTTAAAACAGAGAGGTACAGTACACATCAATAATCGAGTTGGCTGTCCACGTTTCACCCCCATGCGCTTATGACGTGTATACGACAAAGCCGCCGCCCCTCTATCTTCATACACCTCACCAAAAGACCAGCCTAGCCCAGCTAAGCAGCAAGCGGGCATCCTTGTAACTCGTACGGAAACTCGCTACCCCACTACCTAAGCCTCTCAGGCTCACAGCTACATCATACCCAACTGCTCTCGAGCCCCCAATCAGGCACAATCATTCATCACTCCCTAACTAATCCCCTGCTGCCACCGCTACTACCACTGCTACTGCCACTGCTACTACCTAGGACCCTGCCCGTGGCTCCTCCAATAAATCCCCCCGCCATTCTCGCTCGATCTTGGTCCTTTTCAAAACGAACTCTTTGCTTGTATAAATACCAAGAGAGCACTGTACAGATACACATCTTTCCTTCGACCCGATCCTCACACCTTCTCGCGTGATCTCGACCTTAGCGTATCAGCAGGACTTCTTTCGCCATGAACCCTCATCAGAAGAACAAGGTCGACGTCAAGGTAAGCTGCCCATGGAGACCAACAAACCTCAGGTGATTCGAGCTCCCCTCTGTGTATGACTCGATGACCATGGTACCCGTCAATATCAATCCCTCCTCACAACATCTATACCGACGCGATCTTCAATCGTACCGAACACTTTGCTGACGCCAACCCCTCGTTGTAGTCACTCACCCCTGAGGAGCAGCGACTTTTCCGCCTTTACGGCAAGCTGCCCTCTCGATCCGACCACTTCGCCAAGCATCTCAAGGACCGCAAATACTTCGATTCGGGCGACTATGCCATGTCCAAGGCCGGCAAGGGCGACGGTGTTGATGCCGGTGCCGTCGGCTCTCAGCACCCTGTCCCCGAAAACATTCCCCACCTCTCTTCTCCGGTGAACGGCTCCGGAGCCAACGTACCCAAGCACGCCCACCACGGCTCCGTACCCGGCATCCAGGCTGGCAGCCCTATCAAGGAGAGCAGCTTCCTCAAGAGCGAGACCAGCGCTGACGAGACCGAGGGTAATGATGCCGACAAGTCCAAAGACGCAGACGCTGCTATACCTGAGCCCGTTGCCGCTGGCGGCGAGGGCATCTCAATCCGACGATAGAGCGTCGAGTGAAAATTATAAAAGAAAAGTGTAACGGAGCAGGAACACAGAGGGAGTTTTTTTTCCCCCACTTCTTCACTTTTGTCTCGCAAAACATGGAACGTTTGTTTCTTTGGTACTAAGCCTTGTGCGTGGGCTTGTGGTGGATTGCGAAATCGATTTTGACGACTTACGAGGATCGCACAGTTGGCGTTTGGGAATTGGCAGACAATCTGGCTCGCACACACGGGGGACATATCTCGATCTGGAATCATCGGATAATGTTGTTTGACAGCGGCAGGGTGAGAAACACCACACTCTCCGCAAATGGTTATCACGTTCAGTTGTTCGTTTAGCTACCTGCTTCGTTTCAGAAGTATGCTTTCTATTTCCATTCATTTGTTTTTCTTCCCTCCCTTTTGTCTTCGCGTGTAATATTACCCGGAATTCTTGCATTTCCCCCATGATATCGTAGAAATGTTCATACAACCTAAATGGTTTCCAGGTGGTGATACTCTCTCTAAACATCCAGAGCCTTGAGCGCCATTTGCTTGGCACCCTCGAAAGTCTTGTTACCACCAATGAAACCAGCTGCATGGACAAAGACGCAGCCAGGAATGCCACTGATGCCATCTAGCTCAGCGTCGCGGAACCCTCTCCATGCCTCGGGCAAGGGCTTTCGACTGACGAAAGAGTCCTTGCTCTCAGGAACGCACTGGATACGCCACTTGGCGCCAGGCTCAGGCTTCTCAGCGTATAGAACGTAGAGCACCGAAGGAGTACCGTCCTCGAGAGTGTAAAGATGGTCCTTCCAGGGCACAGACTGGCCCTCGAGGACAAGCAGACGGCCCTGCTCGTCGTATTGTGTGCGCTTGGTGAAGGCTTCCTGGACAATGGTGCGGGCAGGGAGCCAGGAACCGGCGTAGCCGTCAAGATCTCTGTCGAACTCCTCGCCAATGCGGTTGCTGGCCTCGTTGAATTTGGCATCCTCAGCTGCCTGAGCCTCAGCGGGATCAGATGGCGTAGGGTCATTCCACTTGGGGTTCAGACGTCCGACCATGGCACCAAGGCCAAAGGCGCCCTCGCTAAAGCGTTTCTCGAGACCTGCAGCGGCGATAGCGGCAGGGTCGAAAACAGAGATACCATTGTCGTGGGCGTCGAGGGCTTCAACGAAGTTCTCGTACAGTTTCTTGTAAATCAATTCAACGTCGGCAGAGTCCTCGGGTTGTCCAAGGCGCTCAGCAACGATGGCGCGGCCAAAGTGCAGGAAGACAAGACCGGCGCTGGAGAGCTTTGTAGGGCGGTGGGGAAAGGTGGTTGTGAAGCCGCGCTGATGATGATCGAAACGGCACTTCTCAGCGTCGTACTCACCGCCAACGTCAACAACAGTATGGCAGGTAGCCAGGACGGCAGGGTCGCGGGTACGGACGAGAGAGGCATCACGGTAGGCGGGAAGACGGCGGAGCATGTGGACGGCGAGGGCCTCGTCGGCGTGGAAGTGGCCATTGTGAGTGCCAATGAGAGGACCGTTGCCCGTGGTCTTGACGCGCTTGGATGCTGATTCGGCCATGGTGGTGAAGAGGCGACGGAGCATGTACGTCTTTGGTGGTTTGTCGCTGTGGTTGTTATGAGCCTACGAAGTTGAGGAGGATGCAGAAAAAGTTGTTGGAGTTATCAAGGTGCGGGGGACAAAAGTAAGTGGCACAAATGATGAAACAAAACCGCAACGATTTGCAGTGGCGTCAACGCTATAATTGGCAGTTTTTTACCAAGATCTAGACAGTTTACTAATTAATGGCATGAAGGTACACTACGGATAGTATTATTCAATATCTAGTTCTTAGGTACTAAACTTGACTGGTACTTCTGCAACGGTACTGTATTATAAGTATTTCATATGTCGTCTGCTTTTTATAACCCCGGGTCAGTAATAAGGTACTAATACATGATCTCTATACTCTGTACCCATCTCACAAACGAACCCAAGTGCATTAGTAGTCTGTCTAGATAGGTATGTTAGGTTTTTTGAATACTAGGCCTCTGGCGTACATGAGACTCTGCCTCAACTTGGTAAATGAACAAAAAACAGTAGGCAATGTACTTACTACTGCTAATTCCATTCTTTCGTTCTGCCTGCAACTTCAAAGTACAGTTTCTTATGGCGAGCCTGAACCAATCACAACTAATGAATTACATAGTTCTGACCCACTGCGAATGGAGCTACTACGAGATCTCGAAATAAAGTATTTCTACGGAGTACTCTGTACAGTAAATGCAATCTAGAAACTAATGTTTCAAGAGATACCCGTCCAACTGTCCGGAGTAAAACACCTGGTTCAAATACAAAGCCGACAGCTTCAAAAGTCCGCCATCACTAGCAGTTCCTTATACAGAACGGTCATAGCAATCGTCTTGTCCTCAATGCCAAGCGGCCATGTCCTAGTTGCCCTCATCTTGATATTGGCACCCTGGACCCCGAGAATCTAATATCACAACCCAGTAGCCCAGGTCAGTCTCAATTTATACTTTTACACCCTTGTCACCTATGTATGATCCATACACCAACATCCTCAGGCATTAATCTCAGACATCGGCCTGATCCGACCTACCAGAGACAAAAGAAAATACAAGGACCTGAAGCGTGGGCGAATTTCCACCTTTGCTAGCGAGCACCTCACAACACATGGTCCGAGCAACCATGTGGCCGCGGATATACAAACCAACAGCTGTTGTCAAGATTCAGGCCCAGGCCAAAAGCCACAGCGCATGAATGTTCCTTCAGTAGGATCCAGGGCGGTGTGAATGCGCCAACGAGTGACTTGATGCCAATGACCCAAACGTGAGTATCAAGTTACGTTATGCTATGTTATGTCATGTTGCTCTAATCTATACGTACATAAGCAATCAACCGATCAATCCCCTCGTTGTTTATATCATACGCCTCATTAACAGCACTAAAATAAACAAGAGATGACTAGCATGCCGTCCTGCTGCTTTCAGAACAATCGATTTTGAAAAAAAAAAGAACAGACAAACCGAAATGAATCCACTGGTACGCCTTAGGTATCATGCAACGCAATGCACAAAAAACACAATTCGGCCAAAACGCTCGTTCCGCTATCGTTCCACTGCTGCCCTAATGCACCTGGTGACTTTGCTTTGGCGAGTCATAACTCATCTCTGACAGCTTTGACTTATGCACTGCGGCCCGGACAAGTCTTCAGACCGTATTTCCAGAATTGCCAAGGGTTGCACCCGTGTGAGGGGGATCCACGCGGCTTTGACAACTGGGTCAATTGGTACAGAGGTCCGGACATATTGAGCGCATGTGAACATGTCGCTGCTTCGACTGGCCCGAGTCGGTAATGAGTTTTTTTTTCCCTCCAAAAAAAAGTACAATCCAGAAGAAAGGAAGCAATGCAGTCCTGATCGACAGCACTGATACATCTTCACCAGATGATGACATATGAAGGAGGCATGATGCTGAGGCTGAGTTATCGCCCGGAGAATATCTGAGGCCCATTTTATAGTCTTGTATATCTTGATAAATGTCGGACGTCTCCGGTTAACAAGTTCCGAGTCGAAATTATGCTGAATTAGAGAATGAGCTGCTTGAGGTTGCGTTGGATGATCATGTCCTGAACTGAGGCCATGGTGATTTTGAGCAGGTTCGTATCAGTAGCATTGGTGAAATGGCCGTAAATCTCCTTCTCGGTGTTTCGGTTCAGCGCCTTGAACTTGTCTAGGAAGTACTTGCTCGCTGCCTTATAGTCGTCCTTAGGTCCGTGGTAATCAGTGAACCCGTGGTTCGTAATAGGGCTCTTGGGCAGCTTCTCCTTGAACAGATCCATCTTATTCAGGAAGAGGATCAACGCTGATCTGGCAAACCAATGGGAATTCGCAATCGACTCCCAAAGCATGAGCGCCTCATTCATTTGGTTCTGCGTCACTGTTAGCAGGATATTCGTAGCTTCTTGTCTGGCTTCATCTGATACTGACCCCATCCTTGTCCTCAACCAAGCACTGATCATAACCACTAATTGCGACCAAGAACAACAGGCAGTTGACATTCTCGAAGCAGTGAATCCACTTCTTTCGTTCTGAACGCTGGCCACCAACATCAAACATTCGGTAGGTTAGTTGACCGAGGTCGAAGATGGTCTCTGTGATACCAGTAGTTCGCAGTCGCGATCGAAGAAGATCCTGGTCATCGGGGACATAGTCCTCTCCCCATAGTCTATCGATGTCCTCAATGAAGCTTCGGGTCATGTTAGCGCCAGGAATTTCATGTCATGCCATGATACAACACATACTAGGTCAGGTTGTCGTGTAACGCATATTCGTTGCCCATCCCAATGGCCGCACGAACACCATTGTCTACCCACAGGGCTTTGATGGGCTCAAGATAGTCAGTAGGCATAGGGTCGTGAGGGCTAATTTCGTGGTCGACAAGGATGTGGGCCATATGTTTCTGTAGCATCTGTGAGTAATTGGACATGTCTCACTCTACCGGCTCACTCAAAATTGTCGTCGGAATAGTGGCTTCGGCAGTCATAGTGGGGGAGAAGAGCTTGACTTACCTCGTTGTCGGGGTTGTCGAATTGGAGATCGTGCTCGTTCATTGCCTCGGCAATAACTTTGAAAGACTGAACAATGTTGCTAAAGATGACGGGCTTCCATTCCAGCTTCTCATTTTTGCTGAAGCCTTGAGAGTAAATAAGTTTCATCTGCTTGAGGACAGTTGACTTTCCAGATTCTCCAGCACCTGTTGGACGCGCATGGCGTGTCAGTCTTATTCGTGCGAAAGCGCGGCCAGATCATTCCTACCTAGCAAGAGGAGCTTGACCTCCTTGGATAGCCTCTTCTCATCCTGGCGAAGCTCTTTGTCGATATCACGAGATCGCGCAAGACCGCGATCGCCCTTATCCCGACTTCCAAAGCACATTATGGGGGCTTGAGGTGGAATTGTGGCGTAGGGTGACGTTGATTGGGAGTAGATATGCAAGACAGTCGAAAATGGATGCTGTCTCTCGATAGAGTCGGAAACTCGGTTCGGTTATCGCAAGCGAGTAGAATGAGACAGGTCAAACAGAAGCCGAAGTAAGAGATTTGAGGATCGATCAAGGTCAATGCTGTTACGAGAGCATGAGGCGAGCCGGCAGACGAGGTCGCAAAAATGTCCGGAAACTCGGGGTTTGAGCTATGTATTCTAAAGAATAATCGGTCCGGGTGGTACGAGTGAACAAGTCTCGACGGAATCAGCGTAAGTGGTAAAACCAAGTGTCTCGGTTGCAGAGCAATCCTTTCCCCGTTGCTTCAGGAGAAGTGCCTCGATTTAAGTTGCGTGCGTATGTCGGATGAGGAGGAGGGATGAGTCGATTGAGCTGGATAAGCGAAAGGACTGTATTAGTACGGAGTAGATAGAGCGGACCAACCAAGCCAGGCCAGATAGTATTTCTGAGACAGGGAAAAAGAAGTAGAAGAAGAAGAAGTGAAGAGACGGGTCATTTAGTTATTAATTAACAACAGTATCCATAACAGGCGCGACATGGGCGGCGGGCATGGACATGGGCATGGGCGAAAGAAAAAAAAGAGGCTAACTTGATGGAACCTGAGGTCACTGTACGATTTATGACGGGATGAGCCTTTGGGGACCAGGCCAAGGGTAGGGCAGTCGCGCACTGAATGGAACGGCACAGCAGGAACAGGCTCCCTGGCGGGGGGTTCCCGTCTGTTAGTTCCTCGTCGCAAAGTGCAGTGCAGGGTCTCGATACCCAACTTTTTGTTCTGTGCTAGCGAGCTGCTCGTACAGCACTGAAAGTCTGAAATGGGGCGCCTGGCGTGACAGTGGATGCTGGGCGGCGGAGGGAAGCTGCTGCACCAATAAAAGGTGTGCTTTTAACTACTAACCTATGCCGCTCCCGGCGATATGTACCAAGGTACGGATAGCTTCTTGGGTTTACTCAAGGTAAGGAAGGTATAGTAATTAATTATTGAATATTCAAGAGAGAATCTGTATACCAAAATGGTACGTCGCAGGTAGCAGGTCCTGCCTGGCCTAGGTACCTAAGTACTTAGGTTGTCGTTCCCAGGTTTATCCCCGTTCTCGGCACCCGACTAGGTCGCCCAAAAGCCCCTTGAAACACCACATCCTTTTTGGTGGTTGAGATGTTGAAAAGCTGATTGATTGTGAAATGTTGATGTGATCCTCTTTTCTTTTTCTTCTTCTTTTGCCTCAATCTCCAGCTGCAATACGACCCTGGGAGCCAACCCGCAGGCTAGAAACCTCCACTTGACCACAGTAGACTACATATAAGTGCTTGCCAAGGTGCTGTAGTCTAGGAACCTTGTGTGCCTGTGCACCTCTGTAAACAATCCAATTCGGTTGAACCCCCCGCGAACCAGAAGCAACAGATGATGCGTCGCTTGTCGATTCTCAATAATGAACCCCATCCACCACGAGGTGTGGGTGGGTGCCGTGACATGCAATGCCATGCAGTACAGTACCATGCAGTGGCCACATGCCGGTGCTACCGCCGCTTCAAGGTCAAAGCTGAACATGAAGCTCACGATTACCATAAGAAACTGCTTCATGTTCTGTCTGGTCTGCGTCTTACTGTGGATTTATATGCATTAGGTACGGTAGAAGCCCGTGCTTAAACTTGCCATGTGGTTCTTGTTTAAAGTCAGCCTGTTCTAGACACTCTTGATACATAGCTCGGCGACTGATGGCCGTCACTGACACTGACTCAAGCCCTAAAAACGCCCATCAGCCATGATCGACATGACTCTCTCTCGATGAATCGACCGTTCGACCTGCCCTGCCCTGCCCTGCCC
>JACCKW010001042.1:0-17495 GCA_013623355.1 Fusarium bactridioides | reverse complement strand
TAAAGATTGTAAAGATTGTCTACTCTAACGTTTACGGATAGTGCGTACGCGATTCAGATCGCGTGCAGGGGTGAGCCAGGGCAGATGAGATTACGTGATGCTGCTTCATTCTTCTGATTGGCCAAGATCTACTGACCCTGGTCATGTACCTGCGTCAGGTCGTAGCCAACCAGGCACGCGTCACGTCATCACAACAAATGCCCCCCACCATCTCGGTCAAGCTTCCCACTTTTGTAAACACGCTACGTAGCGACCTTCAGAGACGCCGTAACCTTGCGTGGAATGGCGCCAACTACAGGTCGCCGCTCTTTTGCTCATCCAGATCCATTTCACCCTCTGCATTTACGTGCACTCTTCTCTCTAAAAGCCAAGGATGACACTGAAGGTCGGTACATAATCTGTCTCGCTCTGCGAGATAAGCTCCTGCGCCATCCGGGGACGCAACCACGGTGTTTCCAAGAATGTCACAGTCTGATGCAAGAGGAAAGTACCAAGTTCAGCGATTTAATGCGCCATGTGACCTCTGGACAAGTGTATGACGACCGGTATGAGTACAACATCTGGTGTCACTGGAACGCAAAGGTAACTGGGCGTAACAACCCCCGTAAACAACCACCACCACCAACAGACGAGCAATGGGTGCAGCTCGTCTTGGATGAGACCAAAACGTGGCTAAGCAGTCTTCCACGTGCACCAGGGAGTAACAGTAACATCTGGCCTACATGGCGACAGTATCACGCTCACCAGATTGCGGCCTTCTTAGAGTTTGGGTCTCCACCGAATAAAGACGACGCCGTTGAAGTCTATTACTGCGCCTCAACCGAAGATGCCGCTAACTTGATCGACTCTGGTGCCCTGCTCATCATCGAGAACCAGCAACCGTTTCCATGGAACGGCCCGCCACTAAACGACTCTTTCCAACGCCTGTCAGACCCTGAATGTCTCCGACGCCTACAACTTCGCGACCACATGAGCATTCGACCAATCAACACGCGTTCTTTTGAAGCAACAATCAGAGATCATCATTGGGTTACCATTCCGACATGCCCGAGAGATACAATCGATCCCAACGGCCAAGTCACGCGTCAATCCCCCTTTTTCCGCAAGACCCTGCAGCAGATCCAGAAGAAGCTGATTCTGGGAACCCCGAGGAATAATGATAAGTGGAACGTGCTCACCATGGCGCAGTGGGTACCTGTTCCATACCCCCCTTTTCTAAACACCCCAAACTCCGACATTGTCCACCGCATCGACGCCCTCGAAGTCAATCGTGCGGGACCGGCGGTTTTGAGTGGCAGGAATATAGAGTTTATGCTGCTTAGTGAAGGCGGAAACCATACAGCCTCTCACGTTGACGATTTCGCACCCGGTATATTCTTTACCTGCCATCAGGGGCCCGTCGGGATTGGCTGGATCCCGCTTAGCTGGCAGGACCGGCTAAAGTGGGAACAGGAGCCACTGTCCTTCAAGGGACAGGCGCGCTACCTCGTCCTTTATCCTGGACAGACGGTATACATGCCACCCGGGACGATCCATTACGTCTTCAGAAAGCTGAGCGGCCCGACCCTTATTACAGGCGGCGAGGTACTTACGTGGGCTGGGCTGAGACGATGGCTGTGCCTTCTGAAACACCAAGAGCTCAGTGAGACAGAGCCAGAAGTCACCTCGGACAAGGCAGGGAACTGGGTCACGTGTCTTATCGAGCTCGTGAAACAGCGTCGCGAGGCACAAGACTGGGATAGCATCCTTGGTGGACGGGAGGAACTTGAGCTGGTAATGAAGACACTTGAGGTTGGTTCTGCAATCGCAGCGACTGAGAAATTGCTAACGCGGACTCGGTAGAGATGGAATCATTTTGACACGATTAACGACTTTCTTGAGTTTCAGGGCTGGGACATGAACGATTTCCAGTGATGCATCTTGTCAGCACGGCGTAATGATTCGCGATACCGCATTAGACGTGGCGTACGGCATTGGCGGAATGGGCACTAAAACGGGCTTACAGTACATTGATACCCAAAAAGTCATTGGATCTGGGGAAAGATAAGGAGTAACCAGGTTACAGGGGCATCTAAGTCGATGCTGGCGTTAATTACACTGGCTATTTTTGAGGCGCATTTATGTCTGGCCGTACATACAGAGTTACATAACAACTTGGACATGACCAAGAATACATTACCATTTCACATACAGCATCGATAAATAAATCTACCAAATTGTAATACATTGCAGTTGCAGAATTTGAAGGAATCTACGAGTAACAGAGGAAATCATGCAGTGGGGAAGCTCAGCAGAGGTTGGGCTCGCAAATTGGTGCAACGAAAGCAGCTAGAACCGGCGGGGTCATGAATCTCGAGGGCGCACGGAGCGTTGCGAATCCCATTGTTTTTATGTTCAACAAAGCTTGATTATAAATAGCTTGCGGGGTTTAAATACCCTACTATGGGTTAACAATCGTGACAGGTTTTACAACAGTTGCCTATTGTAACTTAAGCATCTACAAAGCCATCCCTGATTGTCGGGATCCGAGTATTTAATACTCTTGCGCCCCGTGCAGCGCTAATATACGCGCTAGATAGGGTGCAAGAAGAGAAATAGCAGTCAACCTGGTGCTCGCCGTAATGTGCTTAGTCATGAGGTGAAGTTGAGCCATTGTTATCGAGCCAATGGATCGTAACGTCCAGCGACACATTTCTGTACATAAACGGCAGCACAAGAGCATGGAATCGCTTACAGACCCAGATGAGTCTGTAAGCAGCTTCATAACGAAACCAGCCCCTCGTTGGCGTAGAGATATCCAGGTTCTCGTCCTCATCCTCACCTCGATGTAAGTCCCAATATGCTTCGTTTCCGATCGAGAACTCTAAGGGTTCCATCACGACACTTTTTAGAATCGGCTGGAGAATGTCGTCTGGGAGTCGTAGGAGAGGTGATAGAGAGTTTAGCCTAGGAGCGTTGAGAATCAGGCTGTCATTATGACAGAGTTTTGGCCAACATGGCGCAGGGCTGAGAAATGGATAGTTTGGGAAAACGTCTTCTGGCTTATAGTAGATAAGCTTTCCTGAGGGCAACACGCGAAGTCGCGCCTGTTTTGACATTATGTCTTCTTGTTAAGAATATATACAGCAAGGTTTAAGATTTTTATCAGGAGTATTAACAAGAGTAAGACGGATTTTTATTAATCCTCAATATCCCTGTCTAGTTAAGTCTTATCTATTTACTGCTTACTTCCTGTCCCATTCCCTGTAAATTATTAGTCTAGTTTTATAGCAGCTATAGGTAAGTAAGGAGGCCCGAATGACCCGTACGAGCCCTTTACACCTTGTTCTCGTGATTCGTCGAGATTTCTCTCCACAAAGTCCCCTCCCTGGGCAGTTCAAGACCTGTTGTAGTCTCGTCGTCCAGACTTTGTTAGCTGCAGGATTTCTCGAAGACTTGGAGCCCGCAGTATTTCGAACCAAGTCCAAGGAGTAGAATTCACAGCTATCCAGACTTTTGCTATCTAACCTTTTCAACAACTACCAATGATTGAGACTTATGGGTGCTGATCTCATTTCCTTGCAAAATAGCGAGTGGGTATCACCCCGCACTGGTCCGATATATTTTGGAACCGATGGCATCAGTGTTCCATGCTCTGTCACTGTTAATATTGTCGATGCTGAAGCAGAAAGAGACCCCAGCCGATACTGCCTTTATGCTCAGCTTGGAGTGAGGCCATGCAGCCCACCCGACATAGCTCAACAAATTATCAGCATACATGCTGCCAACTCTCCTGACCCCGGATGGAGTCGGGCATGAGCTCGAGATAAATCGCGATCATCATCGGCAAGGGCGATGAACATGCCAAGCTCGCCTACTGTTTCAGACTTGAGACTGCCTAGATCACATTCTAGCGTCACTGAGACCGAAAATATTCAATGGTATTCTTACCGGCCGTTGGAGAAGGAGAGCATTCGCCTCCTCATGCTTCATCCAGCTTGTAATGGAAGCCCAGAGGGCGTGATTCTTCATAGCCCATTTGATCACACAGGGGCCTTCCATGCCTTATCATACACCTGGAGTAAGGACGACCTGACCCATAGTACACCGGAAGGCGTGTTGAAAATTACTTCATCCCTGCATGAAGTCCTTTTGCAAATCAGACATGAGACAGAACCGTTGATACTCTGGGTCGACGCCATCTGTATCAATCAGAACAATGCAAAGGAGAAAAAGGATCAAATTCGGTTGCTCCCTCATATCTTTCAACACGCTGACTCTATTATTGCTTGCCTTGGTAGGGATGGAGATAGCGACGAGGCGCTAGAAATGTTGATGCAAATTGATTTGATGGAAGGGTTCCAGATCTCGGGAAAGAAGTGGCCAGAAGACGCGCCGATAATGCCGCCAACTTGGGGCCAAACGCCAATACCCTCCTTGTAACATCCTGCGTGGAGACAGATCGATATGTTCTTTGAACGACCTTGGTTCCAGGGAGCACGGATAATTCAAGAAATCGTCCCCGCTACGAAAATTACGGTTTTCTGTGGGAAGTGGGTGTTTGATTGGAACAGCCTCTTCCATGTTGTCGAAGTTAATACTCGCGAATCTGAACCGAGTATCATTTGAAGGCTTCCGTATGCTTCAACCAAAATGAAATCACTTCCTAAACGGTGCGCAGCAGCGCGAGCTCGAGGCACGGGGACACAGGCTACCCCTGATCTCTTTGTTAGAGAAATTCCGTCATGTCAAATCAACTCTTCAATGGGACAATTTGTTCTGCTTCTTAGCGGTGGTCGAGGATGGAGACAACCCGAGCTTCGATCCAGACTACCATTCAAAGCTCGATACTATTGTACTAAATTATGCCGAGGCATTTGTCCAAAAAGGCCACGTCATGGAGGCACTTCATCGAGCTGGCCTCAACTCAGCATCGGACTCTTCCCAACATGGATCCCAGATTGGACAACAACAAAGACAGGTCCGAGTATTTAATACCATTGCATCCCATACAGCGCTAATATACTAACTCCTTCAATGGTAAGCCTAGCTCCCCGCTTCTTCCTCAACTTCTGGTGCGCCCGCATTCGTCATGTCCGGCGCGCTAGATAGTGTACAAGAAGAGAAATGGCAGTCAACATGGTGCTCACCGCAATAGCGACAAAGAATGATTTATTGCTTTACTTAGTCATATAGTGGAGACTGTGAAGTAAAGCTATTGTTTAACGACAAGAAGGACTTAACAATTGAGTAAGATACCCGCGGCCATAAACAAAAAGTTGTCTTTTAGTTACAAGACCTATCTTAGTAGCTAATCTAACTCTTGACAATAATCCTGTCCAGTGTAAAGCTAAGGCTAAACTTGCCCCTATTACTATGTATATTATAAATAACAAATCCACAGGGATCGGTATACCAACCCCGCCACCAATTCCGATCCTTGGAGGCATAATACAGAATGGTTATACAAAGCATGCCTGGTCTCTGGTTTACTTGTATGTCCTTCTCTGCGTGCGCAATCCTGCCGACCTGTAGGCCATCTTTCCAAATTGACCTATTAAACTTAGTACCGACCTCTTTGGTCGTTTCGGGCCCGCACTCCCAAACATAGTAGATATGCAAGTTACATCCGTCGTTGGCCCAGTACCTAAACGCGTTATTTAATCGATGATTAGTATGTGTATCCAGGCCGATATTCTCGGATTTACATAGCGGTACTTTGTTCCTGAGTGAGACGTAGTGGTTGGTTTGCCAATACCCTGGCCAAGCCTTTTCCCAGACACCGAAGAAATTTATCCAGTCTAGTAGGTAACTGCCCTGTTCCTCTACATGCTTCTCTAAGACAATGTCTTCGGTTGTGTACGTTATGGGGACCTTGATTGTCACGATGACGCTGGAATCATTGTGAGAATCGTTGGTGCTGGACTTTATTCCCTCCGGGGACGTAATAGAAGCCGCGATCTTAATTGTATGGTGTCCCGTTTGTTATCGAAAGCCGCATTTTGCGCAGTCTCGGGACTTTCTGCAGAATCGGCAAGGGCCATTGAAGGTATACTATGACTGAATTCATTCCTAGTAGTTGAATAAGTCCAGTCTCCAGTCAATTCCTCATTGGTAATACAGTTGATAAGTTGGACTGACTTGAGCTCTTCGCGTGATAGCTGGTATCTTTTTGTGTTCCCCTTTTCCTTTGCGGAGATGAAGACGTTGACGGGGATTTGATGACGGCTATTGGCGAAGAGACTGATATTTTGATGATCTGGGGATACGGTGTTGATGGAGATAGTACTGACTTCCTAAAGAGACATATTGAAATTAATCTAGAGAACTGAAAGATTGCCAGAGGGGAATGTAGGATGATTTTGTTGTAATGTACTTGAGGAACTAACAAGTTACTATTGAAAGAAGGAAATCTTAGGTCTCTTTTCTAGCATTAACGTGCATTATGTACCCTTTGCGAGATGATGTAGGAGCAAGGTTAAATGAGCCTTCCCAAATCAGCCGAAAAGCAAAGTCGCCACGTTAGATGAAGGGATGTTTAGAAAGGTCGACTGCCTTCCAACTGATTGATTTGTTTGCTTCTTAGCTTCATCTGCAACATTGAGTAACTCAACCATGTGACGAGAAAACCGTCTATTGCTGGTTATGATTGGCGTGATCAACGGAGGATTCGGTGCGTAAAACCACCAATATCTGGTTATGATCGGCCTCATCACAAGAACATCTGCTACGATAACCGCGCCTTGACTGCATCCCCATGTATAGTACATAAGTTGGCTAGGGCAGGCAGGCAGGTCAAAGGTATCAGAATACCCCCTCTAATAACTTGGACGCATGCGGACATTTCGCAAAGTAGCAACATCGGCTGATGATCAAAAGACCAACTGGCAAGTGGCAACTGTTAGCTGCCGCTGCTGACGTGTGTGTCACGGCTCATGTCTTACAGTTCAGCTCAGGGATTAACGATCTGCTACAGGAAAATCGATTTATACTTTGGCCCGTGTAGATCGTGAAGTTCAGCTGAGGGATTTATTGCGATCTAACCTCAAATGAGACAACTAACAAGCGGCCTGCCCCCTAGCGCGTGCGGGCTCAGCGGGCCTCAAATTTATCTTAGCAGGTCCGGGCCGCCGAGTCCGTCCATTCCACCATGTAGTTCATTCCCTGTTATGGATTTGATATCGGCTCGTACTTTATATAATCAATTCGTAAGGACATCCAATGGCTAAATAAACCTAGAGGCTAGTGATATCAGCTTACCTTGGAAGCAACAAGAAAAGAAACTCAATCTTCGCCACTATCTAGTACAGCATCCTCTTTACCGCAATCATGCCGGCAGAACAGTCAAACCTATATTCCCAGGCCTTCAGTTTCGGCAACCTAGCGGATCACAGTGTCGACCCCCGTACAGGTCAATACAACTGTGTTATCCACCTATACCAGGCCCGAGCAGAGATTCGCAACTGTCCCCATTTCGATCTCTCTCTACGTCTTGACTCAATGAGCCTTGAGGACATTGGCTTTGGAAAAGGGTGGTCTCTGAATCTATCAAAGTATAAGCACCGTCAGTCAAGGACGCTCTCCCTGGTCACGGGTGAGCATTACCAGGTTGAGGAGACAAAGTCGAGCCTGGCGGTGAAAGATCAGAAATTGAAAAGCTTTCTGTTCGAAAAGAGCGGCGATAATTACTGCGTTATTCATAAATCTGGAGACATGGAAATTCTGTCTAACGAAGGCGACACTTTCAACGTTACAGTCCCTGTAAAGTTATTTGCTGCCAACGGTCGGTCCCTGGATCTTGAATGGACCAGCTTTGGCGAGACCCCTCGATTGTCTCAAGTCAAAGAGGGTACAGAGGTTCTGCTCAAGATCGATTATTCGGATTTCGAGGTTGATGTGGTTATATCTCCTGATGCTTCAGCAAAAACCATCACCAGACTAATTCGACAGGGGGAAAATGTATTGACGGAGCTGAAACTACCGTCGGATAGTGATTTCGCTGCATCTCCCTCGTGGAAGTTTGAGTACGAGCACAGTGGGGCATTCCTTTTGATTCGTCAACTGACCAGCCCAGCTGGACTTGTGGAGGAGCTATCCTATCGGCACGATGGCCATCGACTACCAAAGGGAGCTCCCAGGACCCGGATACCGTACGTGATAAGTCAAACCTTGCATCCTGGAAAGCATCAACCCGAGATGACAACGACATACGAATATTCTGATTTGAATTTCCTCGGCTATGGGGGCGTGAACGACTGGGATCCCAACGGGGATAATCTCTTCAATGCTCGCGCAAAATATCAGTACACTTCCACGGTCCAGGTGGAAGGCGGGGCAGAGATCATCTACACATATAACAAATTCCATTTGATGGTTTCTTCCCGCCGACAGCAAGACACAAAGTCCGTGACTCAGAGAACGGAGTATTACGCACTAGAGGAGGATTCATTTGAGAACCAACCTGCCCAGTATCAGCTCCCGAAAACGGTGGAGATAACTTACGAAGACTCTGCCATCAAGGGCGCGTTGAGAACAGAGAAGACGCACTACTCGTTCGACGTATGGGGTAACCCGACCGAGACCATGGAGAAGAATGGAGCCAAGACGATTCGAGAGTATTACCCTGAGGATGGGGAGAGAGGGCTTTGCCCAGCTGATCCCCGAGGCTTCAGGCGCTATCTGAAAAAGATATCACGCACGCCAGCAGCAGATGGGTTGACAAAAAACAAGGAATTTCGTTACACACAATTGCAAACGGCCCAAGATGCAAAAGGAGACAAATACTTCGTTGTTGTCTGTCAGGAGGCATCCTGTGAAGGCGATCAGATACTTTCACGCTCAGAATATAGCCATGTCAATGATACTGGGTCTAGAGATCATGGCTCTATTCAAGCGCAAGTTTCTTGGATGGGTGGGCATCACGAAATGACAAAGGATAAGATACGGCAGTATCCGGACGGTAAAACCTGCAAAGAGACCGTTACAAGTACCAGCTTTGACGGTCACGTTGTCAATGTTGAAACCTCTACCTGCCTTTACACCGGTAGGGTTCTTCACAGCAAAGATCAGCATGGGACCGAAACAGTGTTTCGATATGACAGTTTGGGCAGCCTTGTTGAAGAAACAGTGGCGCCGGCGACGGCATACGAAGCAAGTCGGAAGAGCAAGTATCTTGTAGACGAAGAGGGTGTCATATATGGAGTCACCAAGACGGATGTAAAAGGCATTCAAACCAGGTTTATCACCGACGGTATGGAAAGAGTCGTCCAGATGGAAAAACAAGATGTTGCTCAACATGACACTTCAGCTGCGAAGAGTATGTTCCGGGTCATGCAAAAGAATTCCTACAACGCAATCGGACAACGTGTTCAAGTTGACAAGATGGACTGGCTCATTCAGGATTATGAAAGTACACCCCAAGAGATCCTAACGGTGGAACGGACCGAGTATGACGACTGGGGGACAGTTTGCCGATATGTAGACTCCACAGGCGTTGTACATCTCGCCGTAAAGGATCCGATAACCATGACGCAAAAGACCGGCATTCCGGGCAAGCAAGGGGATGGTGGAGACCAAGTTCAACATTTCCGGAAAGCCCATTGAGACCCTGATGCGCAGATCAGATGGAGCAATCCACGGAAGGACCAACTACGGATATGATGGCTGGGATCGCCTTATCGAGCAAAAGGATTCGTTAGACCGCATCACGAGATACACCTACGACAGCTTCGATCGAGTCGTTGAGACACTGGGGCCTGATGGCAGCATCTCTAGAACACACTACGCCTCCCGTAGCACGGCTGCTCTTCCAACAAGCATGGAAATTGACCAAAAGGTTCTCGGCCAGCAGCACTATGACGGCCTTGCAAGGGTAACGAGCAAGACGGCTGCAAAGCGAACCTCGGTGGCCATCTATGACTCAGACGGGCCTAATCCCACGAACATCACGACAGCCAACGGAGATCATCATACCTTTTCCTATGATCCTGCCCTAAATCATGCTCTGGTAAACACCAAGAGCGACGACGGTGAAGTGAAGTTTGAGCACGATAAGCAGACGGGGGCAATACTCCGACTTGAAAGCAAGACCTCCACCATGAAGCGGATATATTCACCATCAGGTTTCCTTGCGCAGGAAATATTTGAGAAGCCAGATGGAATAATTCTATCTGCTTCGTCAACATACTCCCTGGCCGGACTCCCTTGCTCCTATGTAGATGTACATGGTCACAAGCGCGAAATACAGTATGACAGACACGGCAGAGTAATACAGCTCGCTCAAGCAACGGTCAGGGTTGAGCTCAAGTACAACGGAGAAAGTTTGGTTTCTGAAACCAGCATCCGAGACGATGACGAAGAAGGAGGAGACCAAGGCTTACAGATTCAGGTGGTCTACGATGATTTCGGCCACGAGGTTGAGCGATGCATCCGCCGTGAGAGTGACGGTTCTATCATCTATCGGATACGACGGACGTTCAACGTCGCGAGCTTGATGATCAAGCGCGTAGTGGAAGATGGCCAAGGCCGTGTGTTACGAGATGAGACCTTTTCATATGATATGCGAGATCGTTTGATAGACTATGACTGTCAAGGGTCACAGCCAGAACTAGACGAAAACGGATGGAAAATACGCAAGCAGTCTTTCGGCTTTGATGGCTTCAATAACCTCGTCGAGATTTACACGCTCTCTGACCGTGGTTCCGAGAACACTAAGCACTACTTGTATGATCTAGAAGATCCAATAAGACTTACTAGAATCACCAACGCTCACAAGGACCTCCCTGAGGTTATTGATCTTTTATACGACGATAATGGCTGCTTGATTCGCGACGAAGAGCAACGTAGGCTTCAGTATGACACATACAAGCGATTGAGTGCCGTCTATGATTCTGCCGGTCAACTCATGTGTCGATATCACTACGATGCTCTCGGTCAGCTCATCCGTCAAGAGGCACCAGGCAAGCCGGACACCGAATTACACTACCATGACGGGGCTCTCATCGCTACCAGTCAAGGCGGCTCCAAGACGAGCTACATCACAGATGGTCACATATACTGGGGGGAGGTTGTCCAAGAGGGCCATCAGAAGTCCCAGATTCAACTCTGGGCTCCTGATTTGAACCAGTCTGTTCTAGCCACTGTACGAAGCGGTGATGATGGTCCGGTAGAGCATCATGGGTACACTCCCTATGGACTCAGTACAGGATCCTCACCCTCCATCGGATTCAACGGCCAGTGGCGCGACCCCATAACAGGATGTTATCACCTTGGTAACGGCTACCGCGTGTACAGCCCGGCCCTAATGCGCTTCCATGCCCCCGATTCATGGAGCCCGTTCGTCTCCCACGAGATCAATCCTTACACGTACTGTCGCGGCGATCCTATCAACAACAGCGACCCGAGTGGCCACATGACGGTGACGGGCCGAGACGCGGTCATAATGGCTGTGGGATTCGGCGTTTCAATCTTGGCTGGACTTTTGACAGCGGGCGCCGGTTTCGCTGTGGAGTTGGGCGTGTCAATTGCCGTGGGTGCCGCCTCCGACAGAATCACAGGAGCTGTATATGATCACCTCGCAGGCCCACCTACGATGGATGCCTCGACGATGTCGGCTGGAGCCAATTCTTCTTCCTCAACCCAGAGTAGCATCGCCAGTGAATTGGTTCTGGGTGCTATCGTGACACTGATAGGTGCTGCGCTTGGTATGGGCATGGCCCGACGCATAAAGAAGATCCTAACCCGCATAAAGCCGGCCGTGGCACGAAAATTCAGTATTCTGTCATCTCCAGAACTTGCAGCCGTGGATAACCTGTCTGTGCGGGATATAGGCTTTTCTCAAAACTCTATAAGCACAATAATGGAGTCTCGTGCTGGCGATGAGATCAGTGTTGCCGAGAACGCCATGAACGTGGCAAACCAAAGCCTCCAGAACGTCCGCAACGCTATTGCGGATTTCCCTATCCTGGAAGTTGTCAAGGTGCGGGTCACCACAAATGGCGTTTCTGAAATCAAGTATTTATCCGTTCACAATCGCCGCCTTGCGGTATTCAAGCACGCATTACACGGCATTCACGAAGACCACGTACCAGTTAGGGTGTTGACTACTAAAAAACAGTTAAGGAGACATCAACGCAAGTATACTACTATAAACTTTGGCCAGGATGTTGTTGTTAAGATGGGGGAAGGGGATAAGAGATTTCCCAATCTTCAATCTTACATGGCTTATATGCCGTATTTATTTCCTGGCTTGGAATTTTAGCTACACACATTGGCAGGCTACATTCCCCTCAACCCAAGATTAAGATGTATAATGTCCTCTTCAATATCATATTCTTCAGTGTCTTCACTGTCAGGATTTGTTGCCAGCACTCTCTGATCTCGCTTTCACATACCGCCTCTTCCCTAACCGCCGCCGGCAATCCTCCATAAACCTAACCATATGGGTGCAATGTCCTTCCCCAGATACGGTCATAAGGTTTCCATTTTCCATTTCCGCCATGTTCTAGATTAACGCCTCTCGATTATCGTTGTCCTTCTGCTGGAGCTATCGCTAATAACAATTATCGTTTACAGCTACCCAGCTAGCTTGTATCTAACTGTAATTGCGTAGGGTATGGGCCCCTCAATGCCAACAAACCCATAGACGCTAGCGGATCGCATCTATCAATGACTGGTTAGCTTTGCTGCAAAGGATCCGAGGCTCTAAGCGTATCTAAAGATGTTTGGCTTCCATCACGGGATCGATAAGACGGACCGATAAGACGAACTGTCCTGGATATGGACCAGGCTTAATAATGTACTCAGTAACTCCATCAAGGCTGTAATGAGTAATGAGGAAATTCGTGGCTCGTTGATGAGTAGAAATATGCGACGGAGGATTCTTGCTACATGGCCACAAGGTCTGTTTTCGGCTCCGGAACTTCAGATCGCCGACCGTACGGACGAGTTCACCATCTGGAATAAAAGGTGTTAGCATTGTGTCGCACAGGATCATACCTAACGCAGTTTTGGCTGACCTGGCACAAATGAGCGGCGTTCAGCTTGATGAGGTTCTCGATTTATGCTTACATTTCTTACTGCTTACTTATAAAGAGGTGACGGAGCTTGATGGCAAACACGCCAGGGACAAATCGAGTGGGCCAGTAGCCGAAACAGCCAATCAGGTGCTTCTGCGTGGCATTGCCTACGTGGGGATTAGGACCTTTCCATGGTCTCACAAGAGCGTAAGGTCAGTCACTTACCATCGTGAGCAGCGCCGCGTCTGTCATACCTAATCATGAGAGCGACAAGGCTCATTGAAATTCTGCGATGCCAGACAACCCATCTAGCTGGGGGCATAACTCTCTTTCATTCGGCCGCAGCCCATCGACATAAGGCGGGCCAGGCGCTTATTGATTCGATTATTTGCCTCTGGTTA
This sequence comes from Fusarium bactridioides, assembly GCA_013623355.1. Taxonomy (NCBI): domain Eukaryota; kingdom Fungi; phylum Ascomycota; class Sordariomycetes; order Hypocreales; family Nectriaceae; genus Fusarium; species Fusarium bactridioides. The sequence continues at coordinate 4,099 of JACCKW010001042.1, read as the reverse complement.
TTGACATTTTGCATTGGACAAACAGGGAGAGGGGTAACGTCTCGCAACTCTGTTGACCAATATATGGACAGCATTGGTCACACACGATTGGCCACAAATATGCGGTCACCTGTGGGAGGCCAACCGTTGCGATGGCCTGACGAGGCATTTATTTTTGGCTGTCTGTTGTTTTCACCTGCGGGCCGCTAAATTATCACAGAAGAAGTGGCTCAAGACCTAAACCTCAAGCTGTACTCTTACTCACCATTCCAACTCTAACGCAGCCTCAACAATTCAACTTTCAATCTCAAGATGGATATCAAAGACGTCTCCAACGAGAGCAAGTACATCGGTTATCTGAAGCAACTTCAGGGCGCTGCAGAGCGAGCCGCCCAAAGAAAGGGTCAAGCAGTGCGAGATCACCCCCCTCCCCAACAACTCGTCTCGTCCTTCTTGATGAAGCTCATGGCCAATTCATATCGCTCCCAGTCGGACGAAAACACAATCGCTACCACGCAGGTCCCAGCGCCTTACCCACCATGCATTGTTTCCGCCAACGACCTGGAACCCATCATGATCTCCGACATGAGACTCGAAACCCATCATCGAGGGAAGAAGATCATGCTGCGCGTCCTCACGCCCCCGGACCGCATGACCGCTGTCATGGCCATTGTGGAGGATGAGAAGGGAATCGCTGTGTTGCTCCAGCTCTATCACCAACCCGAAGAAACCATCGTCCCTGCCACTGAGATCCTCAGCCCGAACATGGTCTGCATCCTCAAAGAGCCCTTCTTCAAATGCGCCACGGACGGTACATACTCGCTGAGAGTCGACCACCCGGGCGATATTATCTGGCTGGACGGAGCTGACGACCGCATTCCCTCGCATTGGAGGCCATCGATCGTGATCTCAGGCGAGAACAGCACAGATATTCGAAAGCAAGGCAACGACGCTGTACAGTGCAAGAAATGGGCCGAAGCACTGCGACTGTATGTCTCTCACATCGGCTTGTCTGACTGTGGACACCAGGCCAAGCAGTTGGGCAGCCAAGAGCACGTAATTGACAACTGCACAGATACTCTTCAGCTACTCAAGCGGGCCAGAATCTTCAAGAGAGACAACTCGCTTTCCTCAACCGCTCATTTGTCAATATGAACATGGACCGTCCGAAGCAGGCCTTGTTGGATGCCGAGAAAGCCACCGATCCTGCGATGCCATCCGAAAAATCTCTCTTCCGCAAGGCCCGAGCATTGTATGAGCTCGGAGACTATCAGCAAAGTCTCGAGATACTGGAGAAACTCACACAGTCTTACCCTGAAAATAAGGCAGCGCGCTCCGAGAAAGACCGGCTCAACGAGCGGCTTAACGAACAGCGAACAGGTGAGTACAAATTCAAGCAAATGTACAAGCAGGCGGAAAAGACACCTCCTTTGATCGACTGTGCCACCTTCTCAGCTACTGTAGCAATTCGCGAGTCGCCTGGCCGGGGCAAAGGGCTCTTCACCACCAAGGCGGTCTCAGCCGGGGAGCTTCTGCTCTGCGAAAAGGCATTCTCCTACAGCTTTGCCGGCGATGAGCAATCCACAAAACAGACCAAGATCCTGATGAATCTTGCCACCAAGAGGATGGTAGTGGGTGGCCAAGCACGTCTCTTGACCCTAATTGTGCAGAAACTGTACCACAACTCGTCGTTGTCCGCCGAGTTTGGAGACCTTCACCACGCCGATTACCAAAAGGCTACGGTCTTGGAGACTGACGGAATCCCTGTAGTTGATTCGTGAGTCGCCTTCTCTCACTTGAACTGGTAAAATAATTAAGCCAGGCGGCTAACCAAGACCCAGATTCCTGGTAGAAAAGATCGCCTCCCTTAATGGTTTTGGTGCTCCGAGGACGAGCCGCGAGTCATTCCTCCAAGCCACATCCAGCAACAGAGATATGACAAGTGGTAAGGACCTCAAGTACACAACCTCGGGCATTTGGCTTCTTGCTTCTCGTATCAACCATTCCTGTGTGGGCAACTGTCGACGCTCCTTCATCGGAGACATGCAAATCGTGCGCGCGACAAAGGATCTCCCTGCTGATACTGAACTCTTCTTCTGCTATCGTCTTCCTGTGCCCTTCGAATCTTACCAAGAGACCCAAAAGGGCTTGAATCACTGGGGGTTCACCTGCGACTGCGGGCTGTGTTTGCGTAAGAAAGCCACGTCTAAGGCCGTCTTCCAGAGACGCAAGGTGCTTGCCAGCGACCTCCAGAGGCTTCTTGATCACCCTGGCTCCGGCAACGAAGCCAAGTCAAGTCGGCTCATGAAGGCTCTCGAGAAAACCTACTCGACAAACAACGACTGCGCCATTCGCCTAGAACTCTGGGAACCCTACTTCGCCTTCGGCGCCCATCTGCTGAAGGATAACCAGCTGAATATGGCGGCCAAGATGATCCTCAAGGGCCTCGAGGCTCTGGGATACAGCATCATTGCATGTCCGCCCAATGACATCACGGATCGGCCGCGACTCGAAGTTGAACGATGGGGGCTGGCGAATGACGCTGTGCCGTGGGCATTCAACAACCTGGCGAATGTGTATGGCCAACTTGCTCCTGAACTATGCTCGGCAGCAGAGCATTACGCTGAAGTGTCTTATACCATGGTCGTGGGCGAGAAGGAAACCTGGCCCGAGGTGTTTTCGAGTTCTTCGTGATGGATGCGCCATCTGGCTTTCTGCAGCTTGTCACTCCGTAGTGGTAATAAGGATATGCCAAGTGCAAAGGGCTTAATGCGGAGTATTGAATTGCATTTTGATAGTATTGTTCTTCAGTTGATTTGTCCTTACTCTTCTGGAGTAACTTGTTTATTAGACCTACGATCGAGGTCCCGGATAAGCTGTTTGGAGGCTATAGTGAATAACACCGTGAAAAGTATCACAAGACCTACTCATGCAAACCCTCCACAGGAGCTAAAAGGTCATTAAGTAGCTGCTGAAACTTAATCACCTGCTCCGGCGACCTTGCCTACAAGACTGTCTAGCTTCTACGCTTCAGAGACACTATAAGCATGAAGTGACGTTAAGAGACAAGGCAAAGAATTATACTTGCCGCCTACCCGCATCTGAATTATAAATAGAAGGCCGTTTCCGAAGTTCGTATTGCGACCCTTGTAATCGGCATTTATGGCTATCTACCTTTAGTTAGCGCACCAATTACTGTTTTTAAATCATGTTAAATATGCATCCGACTATCCGGATCCCCGCATCATCACAACAGCGTTGTAACGATTGCGGGTACTCCTCGTAATACGAGAAACAAAATGTGCAAGGGATACGGATGTTGCGGAGTATACTCAGTTTGTACACAGAGATAAGAAATCTATAGCTAGAGAAGGATACAATCCAGTATCCTCAACACACAAGTTCTATGTGACCGCTACCAAGATCTCTGAAAGCAGACTTTCAATATGCATCTGTTTCTCCCATTGTTTCTGACTACTCAAGTAGTAGCCGGCACAATTAAGTTAGCATCGAGATCAAGTGCATCCGACAATGGCTCTGCCTATTCTCAGTCGGCCAGTTCTGCTCTTACACCGCTCGGATATGCTGCAGCCTTTGTTAACACCGATGTATTGGCTAGTCGAGAGGGTTATCTGGAAGATTTCGGATTAGTCGACTACGACGTTAACGCGTGTGCGCAACGGTGTAAAGCCAACAAAGAATGTGTTGCTTTCAATATCTACTTCCGGCCCGATCACCTCAAAACTTCGTCAAATGATAAGACAGCGGCCATCAAGTGTGCTCTATGGTCTAATCCACTAAGTCTCCCGGACACAGAGATTGGCAGCGATGTTGTTGCCGGAAGTAATGCTTACAATCAAGAAAAGGCTCTAGGTGGTACAGGGCCTGGACTAGTACAGACACTACCAATCAAGTTTCCTAGCGTGACGCAACTTGGGGATACTTACTATTCCGTGGAGCTGACATGCGATGGCCAAAGGTTGCCTGTTATGCCATTGTGTTAAAGTTAAAGTGTATTTTCTAACCTTGTAATTAACTTATAAACTTAACTCCGCTACTACCTTCTAATTACCCTAAACCTTCTTTCTAACCTTCTTCTTAGCCCTAATTATACTAATAT